>NEWO01000157.1:477612-503028 GCA_003013225.1 Phalaenopsis aphrodite | reverse complement strand
GAAACAGCCACTACCTTCTGATTCATTACCTTCGAGGTCGGTCCTCACCTTCCGACGCTCTCTCTTGAGATTGACCCTTACCTGTCAATTCTCATCTTCGAATCAGCCACTACCTTCTGATTCATTACATTCGAGGTCGGTCCTCACCTTCCGACGCTCCCTCTTGAGATTGACCCTTATTTGTTAATTCTCATCTTTAAATCAGCCACTATCGTTTGATTCATTACCTTTGAGGTCGTTCCTCACCTTCCGACGCTCCCTTTTTTAGATTGACTCTTATTTGTCAATTCTCATCTTCAAATAAGTCACTACCTTCGAGGTCGGTCCTTACCTTTCGACGCTCTCTTTTGAGATTGACACATACCCTGTCAATTCTCATCTTCATATCAGTCACTTCCTTCTGATTCACCCCTTTCGAGGTCGGTCCTTACATTCCGACGCTCTCTCTTGAGATTGACCCTTACCTGTCAATTCTTATCTTCGAATCAGTCACTACCTTCTGGTTCATTAACTTCGAGATCGGTCCTTACCTTCCGACGCTCTCTCTTGAGATTGACCCTTATCTGTCAATTCTCATTTCAAATCAATCATTAACTTCTGATTCACTTATTTTGAGGCCGGTCCTTACTTTTCGACATTCTCTTTTGAGACAATGCTTAAATTTCAAATGATTACTTTGAAATCAGTCCCTAACTTCTGATTTCTTCATTTTAAGGTCGGTCCATTACTGTCAACTCTCTCTCTCTTGAAAGCGTTACCTAAATTTCGAATCCTCACTTCAAAATCAATGCCAAAATTTTGATTCTTATTTTTCAGGGTCGGTCCCAAACTTCCGACTCTCTTATGAAATTGATACCTAAATCTCAAATTCCCACTTCGGGATTAGCACTTACATGATGATTCCCATCCTCTAAAAACACTTGAAATCTGACAACATTAAAATTCACTCTCCAATCCCCAGCGAGAATCCCTACTTCTTGACTTTAATTAAATATTCATCTGCTATATTCTCCAACAAAAGCAAATAACACACAAAATCCCACACTCCTATGTCTCTTGACTGAGGAGTTTGTATTGGTTTTGTTGATCTCGTCGGTCAACGCCAATACTCACGGTGTGCTTACCCAACACATCACACCTATTGGGGGTCCATTTGTTGACCTCACTTTTGGTTGAGGTCTAGTCTTTCTCTTTAGTAGCCTAGGGTCTAGTCATAGGACTTTTCTATTGACTATTCTTAGAGAACTAGAAAAAAACACCCTCACCTTTAGAAATTCTAAACTTTTCTTTACTTAACTTGAAGTTTCACATATTGGTCATAACCTCTAGCACTTAGTAGGTGGGGTCATTATGGGGGAGCTCAAGGAGAGTTCCTATAGGGCTATTTGACCTTAGGGTTGACCTTGTGTGTTGGTCTAGAGTTAAGACACTCACTTCACTCACAATCACTCTCTACCCTAAACCCCCAAAATTTCCTGACTTTGGTCCCTTGAGCCTTTGGGAAACTCATGTAGATGGTCCACTAAACCTACTAGCCTTAGGCTAGGGTTTAGCTAAGACCAGTACATAGAGGACCCAAACGGGGTTTTCATTGGCCCATGACTTACTTTTGATAGTTAGATCTCAAATTTTACCAAAATACTTAGCCTGACCTTTTGCCCCTAAACTTCCCCAAATTAACTAAGTACCCTTGAAACTCTAAATTTAGTCAAAATTCCTAAATTTATCCAAAATACCCAAACTTGTTCAAAAATCATTTCAAACCTTTTGAAAACACCCAAATTACCTAAAATTACAAAAAAAAAAATGCCAAATTACCAAAATGCCCCTCATGGGTCCAAAATTTCAAAAATTCTAAAAAATTCCAAAAATTTCCAAAATATTCTAAGTATTTCCAATTTCATTTTTCTCAACTATCACATGATCGAATTTGACAAATTTTACCATCTTTGACCAAGACCCGCAAATTTGCCTTTAAATGCCCAAATTTTTCCAAATTCAACTCAAATGTCCATCAATTTGATTCCAATCTCCCCAAATTTCAATCCCAAACTCAAATTCACCTTCAATGTGACCAAAATAAATCAAATCCAAGCTCAATTGGCCCATGCTTTGAACCCAATTTTGATTTAGATCAAAGCCTCAATTTTTGCCACATGACCTAATCTCATCAAATTGAATGCCTTAACCCCAAAATTGGCACCCAATTTATGTTAAAAACTCTTCATGAGTTTCCTATTGACCATTTTCAACCATCAATTTGAACTTAGCCAAGGTTAGCCCAATCTAGACCTAAGTCTAGCTCAACATGCCCAAATTGACCAAATCTAAAAAATCCTTTAAATTGACCCTCCAATTGAACTCAAAACCCTTTTCATCATTCACCAAAATTGTTCCTTACAATCACTTACACCAAATGCAACATTTATTTGGACCAATTGACATGACTAACCTAACCCAAACCCAATTTTTGGTCATTTACACCCACTTGGACCCGTGCACTTAATGTAGCCTAACCACCCCAAAACCATCAAATTAATGACTCCACAGCCATTAGTTGGACCCTAAGACTGAGCCAAAACTCACCTAACCACCTAACCTAAGCCATGGACCAATGGTCCCTTAAATCAAGGGATTTCATGCTATAATTGCTTAAGCTTAAGATTCTGTTTTGCCAAAACTAAACCCAAGCCCATTAAATTGCTGTGACATATTCCCTTGGGTTCTCTGAGCTCCTAGCCACCTCCGCCTGCATGGCCGGCCGGCCTAGTCTCCGGAAAAGCCAAAACCGAGGATCACCTCCCCTTGAACTTCACCCAAATCAAACCAAGAGGCCACCTCACCCAAATGAGATGTTAGAGCCTCTCTGCCCTCCACTTAAGCACCACATTGCACCCCCCAATTGACCATGACAGCCACCCCTTAGCCATTTTTATAAAAAACTCACATCCACGACGATGGAGGGTGTGCTGAAATTTTGTCAGAGAGAGCTTCCCAAATCACTCACAGAGCTTCTTTGAGACTTCCTTAGTGCAATCCAACCGTTTTCCCGTATTGATTCCCACTGTGGAAGCCCAATTTTGAGTTCAAATTTCTGCCTAAAACCAGGACAGAGCTCATTACACTCCCACAGTCCACCAAACTTCAATTACTTGTACCCACACCTTCACAAGACTGAAAGAAGACATCCCCATCAAATCCCCCTTCCACTGAGCCTCTAGCATAGACTTTGATCAACACCTGAAATCGAGATTGGTCGAATTCATACCTAGACCTTACACCACAGCAAGAGGCTCAATCCCTAGCCTCCTTGGTCTCCAACGAACGTGCCAAGCATCTCTGATTGAAGCTTCCCTTTTCAGAGCAAAGGTATTGAACTCCTCATCCCGAGCCTACTTAGATTCTCCATTTACTTTGAGTTGATTTCATGGCATCTTAACCGTATGGATATGTTCCTCTAGTCTAGACGAGCATTTTAAAAAAAATTTCACTTAATTTTGTTGAGAAATGAGGGAGATATCAAGCTTGGAAGATGAACGATTCTTGTGATAGGCTATCGATGACGATGATGGAGCGTTGTTCGATCAAGTGTGTATCGGATGGACGGTGAAGATGAAGCCGGACAGCGCTTCAACACATAAACCGCGGGCCGAATCAGCGCTGAGGTGGATGGAGGCGTCGAACGGGAGCGCGCCGCGTGGAGCTTCTGAGCTGCCTAGGATGATGTGGCACCGCGCGTTTAAATAGATAAATAGGGAATTAAAAAAATTCAGAAAATGACCCTTTACTTAAAAAATCCATATCTTGGTGTAGAAAAATTACAAATAAAATAAAAATACTCTTTTGCTCAATGAACAGAGGAGAATAATTTGAAAATAATTTGAAGTCCATTTGATACATATTTTGTTTTTAATTAATTAAACACTGTTTTGAGTGTTTTGATTCTCTGTGCATATATGCATTTCATCATGACTTGAAATTTTGGCATGTTGTAGCCTCTGTCAAGGGGAACATTTCCCGATTTTTCTAAAGTCAGAGAAAACCTCTAGATAAAGATCTATATTTTTCAAGTTTATATACATTATTTGCTTAAATTAATCATAATAATCATCATGTTACTTAGAAAAATCTAAGAAAATTTTGGTAGGTTCACTATGACCAGAGAACCCTTAGGAAAATTTCTCATGAGTCAAGTCATTCAAAATAAACCTAATTTGTCTAAACCCTAAATCACTAAGATAATTAATTTTGGAAAATACAAACATCAAAATGACTTGATTTTTTATCTCCATTATTGTCTAAGATTCAGAGGACTCCCCATAAAAATTTCAAAGCATTTTGAGTCCATTTGATTACCTAAATTGATTTTTCAAGTTAAATACCTTTTTTGACACTAAAATGCTTTTTAATGATAAAAAAATTATGAAAACTTGTTTTTTTAGTTCTCTGTGATCATGAGAGTTTTTTAAAAATAAAATATAGTTTAAAATAAAAACTTCATTTTTAGCCTATTTTTAAAGATTTAAAATAATTAAGAATTTATAAAAATTACAAAAAAAATAAAATTCATGGGAATGTTCTAAATTGTTTTCTTAAGCATTTAGAAGCAATTAAAATATTTTTCCTGATTTTCTAAATAAAGACATTGTATTTTTAAGCTTAAAATAATTTTTAATGGCTAAAAAATGGATTTCCACTAAAATAATTCCAATAAATCAAATAAAACTAAAAAAAATATAAAATTTGCTTCTCTGGGTTTTCTGACCTCATGGAGATTTAAAAAAAATGTAAAACTTAATTTTCCATATTTAAAATATTTTATATTTTTTAAATGCCCCAAAACTTAAAATAATTCTAATAATTCAAAAAAATTTCAAAAATCATGAAATTTTGTCCAAATGGCTCTCTAGCCTAGGTTTACCTCCATTAAAAATTTCAAGTGATCAAGTTAGCAAATTTTCTCTGAAAAATCACATTTTCTCCTCCGATGTCTTAATTGACCCATGAATGAGGTAGAATAAAAATTTTAAAGTCATTTGATTTGAATTTGACAAATTATGAAGTGTTAGAGCCTTCGGGGCAAAAGTGTAATTTCAGGAATTTGACCTTAATTAACATTTAGGCTTAATTCAAGGAAGAAAATGAGCAACCTCTGATCTTAATTAACTTGTTTGGATGATTGAAATTAGAAAAGAGATTAATTGGTAGAAACCAACCTCACTTTCCTAATTAAAAAGACAAATTAATAAATTTCTAAATTATTAAAATTTGGAAGTTTATTAAAATTAAATTAACCTAGGACTTAGGGGTATGACTTTTGAGGTCAATAATTATTCAATTTAATACCCTTATTTGATGTTCAAATAAAATTTAATCATGATCACCTAAAATTTAACATTTTCAAATTAATTAAGACATTCACCTAGGTCTTAAGGGCTTAGTAATGATCTAAGTTAAATCAAGACTAATTAAATGAGGATTAAGAAAGCAAACATAGCTAAAATTTAACACATTTTAAGACACCATAAACCCAGTTAGGATTAAAATTTGGCTTAGTGTTCCAACAACACTAGCTTGCTCCTCTTTAAGGGTCTTCACTCACATAATCTTCAAAATTAAATTACAAATGATAATTATCCTACTCTTAGGGATAATTAGGACATCAATGTTCATTTAGCATTAGGGTGTTCATAGGGTGAAGTATTAAGCAACACAATAAGTTTAAATGAGCTCGAGGCCTTTCACGAAGTAGTGAGAGGGAAGCATGAACTTGCTTGTTTCTCCTAACTTGTTGGATACCTCAGAGGTCTACTAAACTTAATGTGTTTTGCTTAACAAAATCATCCTTAATCAAATTAATAGGGACCCACCAGGATATGACCTAGGGTTAGGTAGGACCCTAAAACTTTACTTTCATGTTTCATATAAAATGCCCTGACATGCATTTTGAATTTTAGGTGGTGGAACGAGAAGACTCACCAGGTACGTTTTTACAGTTTACAGCGCCATTTTTCTTGTACTTTCATACTGTACTTTTGGTGTTAATACAAACCTGCATGCTAAACAACGATCCCACCCTACATGAAAACTAAAACTATCAGGATAGCCACAAAACCAAAATCAAAACTAAAGTTAAAATCAACCAAGATAAAATTGACCGTCATAGCATTCAAAATATAAAACAACTCAAAATTGAATTACAAACATCACACAAAACTATAATTGCAACTAAATTAAGATGTCTTTATCGGATAATCTGAAATCCCTCAGATGAGATAACCTACGGTTGCTAACGAGGCTTCCCATGGTCTAAATGAAAATATGGAACTCATTAAGTTGAGTTTAGTAAATTCATTTGGACTAAGTGCATCCAATAGAAAATAGTGGTGTCAGAACGAGGGAACCGTGGGATCCTAATCAGTGTCGCTCTAATCAACTTTAACATCCCCCATGAAAATTTAAAGAACTACAACCATAGGGCCACCTGATTTGACATCATAACTTGACACCCTAAAAAACTCAAACTCGTCATGGTAAGGAGCCTGGAGCTAGCATGGTGGGCAGCAAGACTATCTTCAACTGTAAAACAAGACTT
The DNA here is from genome assembly GCA_003013225.1 of Phalaenopsis aphrodite. Classification (NCBI taxonomy): domain Eukaryota; kingdom Viridiplantae; phylum Streptophyta; class Magnoliopsida; order Asparagales; family Orchidaceae; genus Phalaenopsis; species Phalaenopsis aphrodite. The sequence continues at coordinate 496,433 of NEWO01000157.1, read as the reverse complement.
CACCAGTTAAACCAATTCATTCCTTAAAATTAAACAACCAAGCCATAGAATTTCGAGGTTGTTTGCTTATGCAATATAAATCCTCACACATCTTTAGGCCTTTTTACAACCATGTCGTACAATATAAGCCCTAACTCGTTTTAGGATTCTGAGGTTGTCGTTTGTCACGACCTAAACCCTCACATCTTCCAGACTATTTGTGTAATCTTCTCACACGAATGGAAGCCCTAATAAATAAAATTGACAGGATGAAACACCTAAATATTTTTCCTCAAAATTGAAGCCAAACAATAGATAGACCGGGAAGGCGCCGAGGTTCTCCTTCGGATTTATGTCATCCACTAGTTCTTCCTCCTTTGGATTCGAAAAACAAAATGCTCCAAATTTGAACCATTCTCATTTCACACCTCTTTGTCCGATTTCATTGAAAAGTTCTTTCCTTTGAATTCCTTGAAGATAATATTTCTTGATTTTTATCAAGAGTTTTCTTAGATGACTTCGGTCATTTAAGATGTAATTAATTATAGGGGTTTGCCCTTATAGGAAGTTTTTCTTGAACCTAGCTTAATATAAACCCTATTTAATTCTTCATATTAAATAGGGAAAATTGTCGGCAAATAAAATGGTTTCGTAGACCAAACGAATGTCATATATTTCTTAGTTTATGATCGAGCCTTATCCTCAAATCTTGTGTTTATCCTTCAGAATTGATACATAATTTGAGGTATAGCGCTCTTTCATTTAAACTATAAAAATATGAGATCAGTTTGATTTCATAATTTTCTAAACTTAAACGTCCTTCCGAAGTAGACGACGGGATTTCGATTCCGGTGATCGACAACTTCCTACGGGCAACTCCCCAAACCAAAATAGTGTCGACACCACCTCAACAGTTTCATGCTCTTGTTAATTTTTAAATATTTTTTAGCAAATATCCACGCATAATCCTCCTCACGGCCCAGTTGAATAAGTGTGTCTGTCATCCAACTTTCCAATTTTCCATTCACCAAGCAATTTTAAACTAACAAAGGCCTTTCTAATAACCTCCATTTTCGGCTCACCACAGACAAACTTACCAACCAAAACAAATTTGCACCTAACAGCCAGATTGTAAGTATCATTCTCGAAGAGAAAAATAGCTAGTTTCCCACTTTTTCTTCCAGCTTTTCGCACAAATGCTTGCTCGCCTGCCCCCTTCAGAGTATCATGATACGGTTGGGGAAATACATAATTTTTGGAATTCATCGCTACTGAGCCGACCACAACTTCTGCGAAATATTTATCCATGAAGGGGGATGGATTGAAGGGTGCTTACCCGAAACTGACAAATTGTCACCAAAAAGCCCATTGCGCCCAACCCTAACAGAGCCTTTTATTATATGGATTCAATATATATATTAAAAGGTTGATCGCCGATTAACCTCATAATTTGACCGAGGGGCGGACCTCCTTCCAGAAAGATGTGCAATTCGATCTTACGCAAGGATCGAACTCCCAACCCGAGAGACTTACACCAAAGGCCGCAACCAATGAGTCGGGCTAAGGCGCGCTCGCGCGTACTCTCACACACACATATATCCACAGAGAGAGCCTTATGTTTCAATTGAAATAAAGAACCTCATGATCTTATTTTATTCCATTGCTCGTTAGAGTAACAAAAAAATTATTGAAAAAGAATTGTGTTTTGCCAAAGTGTCCAAGTAACTAGTTTTGTACATTTAGGGGAATTTATCTACATACCTCACAGTTCTATATCTACATATCTAACGCTTTAAAGTTATATATATATACTCATCCCTGAAAATGTGTATTTCATTCTTTGAAGTTAATCATAGTGATATCCTATGTGATGCCAAATATTTTAGTGTTAGACATAATAATTTAAGTTAGAAATTAGATGCGTAAATTCATAAGAGTTGCGTGGCAAGTAAATTCACCCTTAACTTTAAAATGCCAAAAGAGGCACAAATTAATCCAAACATCAAATGAAATATAGATTTTACATGAAGTCAGAGATGTTAATTTGGGTCAGCGGGTTGGGTTCGGGTCTAACATGAAAATGACCTAACCTGAATCAAGTCAACCCGAACCCGGCCCGCATAATAAACAGGTCAAAAAACTCAACCCGAAATGTTCTGGTCTTCGAGTTCAATCTGAACGCGACCCAAAATTTATACGTGTCAAATTCTCAGACTTGAACCCGACTCGAAAAATATTTGGGTCATGTCGTGTAGTGTGTTGGGTTAACTTTTGACACCCCTGCATGAAGCGATGACTATTTCAAGATTTTCTTTTAAACTTGTTGTACTTTATTCGGGGAATCATTTATTGGTGGCTTTTGGGTTTAATTGTAAAATCTTTTATTGTGAGCTGAAAAATAAAAAAAATGGGGTAGTCCGTGGGAAGTAACATTCTTGATAGCGCAGATCAAGGTGAAATAAAATTTCCTCAAGTATTACAATTTCTGCTTAATTAAGCATGGTTTTCGGTACTCGTGGGTTTAATATAAGCTGCATTAATTTGTTGATTTCACTTATGGCATTCGTAAGATTTTAAATCCAGTCTGTATTACTTTCCTAATTGAATGCAGGTTATCTTTCTTCTGCTTCTCACATCAGGCAAGGATCCAGGCATTATCCCTCGCAATGCTCATCCTCCAGAGCCAGAAGATGAAGCTGACATCTCCAATGCTTCAGCGGGAAATCATAGCGGCCCATCAAGTTTGCCTCCCGCCAAGGATGTGGTCGTTAATAATATCACAATCAAGGTCAAGTACTGCCATACTTGCATGCTTTATCGCCCCCCACGGTGCTCCCATTGTTCTATTTGCAATAACTGTGTGGAGCGTTTTGATCATCATTGCCCCTGGGTTGGACAATGCATTGGCAAGGTAATAACTCTTCGTTTTTCTTGCTAATTTCTGAGGGAGATACACGGTCACTAAGCATGTGCTTTATTATTCATAATATTATTGATTTTTTGTTAGAGATAAGGGAGGAGACATCAGTTGTGTCAATTTTTTAAGAGGAAACCATGTCACACTGCTTAAAACTACTTAATGATTATCCTCTTCACACAGATGTGCCCTGCTGCATTGTTATCCAGTGAGTGGAGTTATTCATTTTATTTTTTGTTTTCCTTTTTTTTCTTTTTCGACTTTGAGGGAATGGGGTACGATTGTGTCGCAGGAATGTGGGTGAGGTTAGACTCAAATCATGATGTGGTCATGTGGAATCTGTTATTTTGGCGGCATTTATTTTGCCATTTCATTAATGATTAAAAATGGATTAATCATACTACTTAATTGAACATACATGCTTCCTGCATATTTTAAATTAGTATTGGTATTATCAAAAGTTCGAGAAGATAGCTAAAAAATGAAAATAGACCATAAAAAACAACTCTATTCTTACATATGATATTTTCTGCTGTGCAGAGAAACTACAGATTCTTCTTCATGTTTGTGCTATCTACATCCCTCCTTTGTGTTTATGTCTTCATATTTTGCTGGGTTAACCTGAAGAAGATAATGGATGTGCATGAATGTAATCTTTGGAGAGCCTTCCTTAAATCACCAATTTCAGGAATTCTTATCATATATACATTCATAGCTTTTTGGTTTGTAGGAGGGTTGACAGCATTCCATCTTTACTTAATCTGCACTAATCAGGTGCTATTCCCAATCTCTTTAGCTTCTCTTATAGATATCTTGCATTAACAAGCCAGAAATATTAATTACTTTATTATGTTAATTGCAGACCACATATGAGAACTTCCGGTACCGTTACGATAAGAAAACAAATCCTCACAACCTTGGCTGTGCCCAAAATGTGAGTGAAATATTTTTATCCAGAATTCCAAGTTCTAAGACCAACTTCCGTGCTAAAATGAAGGATAACTCAGTAATCTTCACCTCATCTCATCCCGCCCTCAGCCAAGACATGCCAAAGATGAGTGTGGATCTGGAGGTGGGTGGGAAGCGGCAGACTGTGGCTGAGGAGGAGCTGGACGACATACAGAGCCAAATCGATAGCATCAGAGGATCAGATAGGTGCAATTCCCAGCCGCCTCACTCGAGCTCACGAGATCACAAAGGCAGTTGGGAGATAACGCCAGATATTGGGGTTTTGGCTGCCGAGCTTGGAATGGAACGTTGTTTGTCTGATAGAGAAAAAACTTCGACAGATATCCTATAGATACATACGAAAAACTATCAAGTATTGAAGCCTACCCAGTGCTGATTCTTGTTAATTTTCCAAAAGTGTGATCAGAAATTTCTAGTGTCACAAATACTGTATACGTACGGCTTCTAGATTCATGTAACTAGTTGCTGTTACCATCAAAACTTTTCCTCGAGAGCGGCCATGTTTTATTATGTGTTTCTCTTCCGTACATCTGGCTTCTGTAACAAATCCATGTCTGGGATTGCTGGCTTTTTCAGTCAGATTGTATTTTTTTAAAGAACTGCCGAAACTGAATTACACAGCGATGCTGTTTGAATTTCAAATCCAGTCTATGTTTTGAACTGAACTTTGTCCTGGTTTGTTCTGAATACCTCTCTTATTCATTGCAGTTCTAACCATGTGAACCTCTTCCCACCTCTCCGCCAAAGCGTACAAATTGGATAGTGCTATGAAATCTTCGCAGCTGGTGCAGGGCACTGGCTCAGTCCGCTGCTTGAGTCCGATAAGGATCTTCCCAATCTTGCTACCGATCCTCGCTTCACCATGGATCTTGCAAGCACCAAGCAAAGCTCTCCAGACAACAGCATCAGGCTGCATAGGCATGTTTTTAATGAACTCGTGAGCTTCCTCTACCATCCCAGCCCGGCCAAGTAGATCAACAATGCAGCCATAGTGCTGCATTGCAGGCACAACATTGAAGCGGCTCTGCATTTCATCAAACAGTCGTAGGCCCACTTCTACTAGCCCAGCATGACAGCAAGCTGATAGCAAGGATGTAAAAGTGATGGCATTTGGTGCTATCCCTTCGTTCTCCATCAAGTTAATAAGTTCCACCACTGCTTTCCCCTGTCCATGCATGGCAAGAGCGGCAGCCATTGTGCTCCAGGTGATCACATTCCTCCGCCTCATAGCATGAAACAATGCCGAAGCGTTGTCAAGTGATCCACATTTGGAGTACATATCGACCAGCCCAGTGCCTATAAAGGGGCAGTCCAAGGGAGCTGGAATGGTCTTTAATACCCTGGAATGGATTGTGGCGCCTAGGACCAGATCACCTACTTGCGAACAAGCAGAGAGCAGCAGCAGAGCGGTTCTTTCTGTAGACCTCGCTTCACGACAAACCATCTCTTTAAACAACAATAGCGCTTCCTTTGCCATTCCATTGACGCAGTACCCGGTCAGCATTGAATTCCAGCTCGCAGAGCTTTTTTCCGGCATTTTCTCGAACAGCATTCGTGCGGCCTTCATGTCCCCGCATAACGCATAGAAGAGGACACATGTAGTCGCCAGCGCCAATTGCAAGTCTAGCCCGTATTTTAGCGCTCGAGCGTGCACCTGCTTCCCTTCCCTCATGGCGCGCAGCCGTGCACACGATCGGAGGACGTAGGCGTAGCTTTCGTGGTCGGGCGTCGCCGCCCTCATCATCTCGCCGGCGAAGAGACGCAGTGATTCCTCGGGCGATGCGTATTTAAGCATGACGTTCCATAAAAGTGTGTTTTTTAACTCCCCTGTGGCCTGACGGATTATAAGTTGAGCAGAGCCGCCGCCTCCTTCCGACGTTTCCTCGTTGCAGTATTTCTCGATTAGCCTGGCTACGTTCCCAGTATCGCGTAATAAAGCGTTAGTGATCATCTGAGCGTGAATCTGCTTCGCTTGATCCATGCTTGATGAAAGTTCCAAGAGAGCGACGCAACGCGCTCGTGGAAGCTGCTGCAATATTCCTATAGCATTGCTGCGTAGGAGCATCTAAGACTGGTAGACTATGGCTGGAGTCACCCCGAAGCTGAAGATGTTCTGAGTCCAGATCAGGTTTTAGCAAAACGGGCTAATAATGAGACAACTTCGTTTCTATGAAACCGGGTTTCTATGAAGCCGGGGAACGCTTAAGGTATGATGTCAGATCGTTTGATGCCATTACTGAAGCTTATTTAAAGCCGCGTACAATTTGTTTCACTGCTCGCAGCTTGCAGCCATTCTAGAATCATGACTTACAACGGTTGAGATAGGATTTTTTTTTTTAATAGCGGTACAGATTACTTGATTTTTAAAATATGGGCTTAGGATAGGGAATGGTTGTTTTAATTTCTTGTAAGAGTTAATATAAAAATAATAGATTATGCTTTTACTTTCAAGTTTCAATTTCAAGATTCAAGATATTGGACCCGCATCTTACTTTCTACCCCATAATTTTGGAGAGGCTAATTTATGGTTCATGATATTCAAATCAACAAATAAGCATTTTAACTCTTTTAACTCTTTTAAGTTTGGAATTCCATGAAGAGTTTATTTTTATTCCAAATCATTTTAATGATATTTTTCCTAAATTTTCAATGCTATAAAAGTTAAAAATAAACAAAATTTTCTCTTGGTCATGAATCTTTAAAACTCCTTTAAATATTTATATCAGCGACTGAATCCTCAGTAATCAAAAAGCTTGTTCCTTGGTCATGATATGTTTTTATTTATGTGTACGTCAAAAATATGCCAGCACGAATCATAAAGTGATCCAATGGATTAAGAGACAAAGAAGTACAACCAAGAAGGCCCATCGGTAGAAGACCAAACGACTCACCATTATGATACCGCAAAACTTGTTAGCGAAGGATCAAATGATATGCTTGACCAAAGTCTTGTCCCCCTAAATCAAGGCTCGAAATTTATCAAACACAGCCCGTTCAAATTGAAGACTGAGATTGATCATGTCGAGATAAGACATCAACCTAACTCTTACCCCAGTCCAATCTAAGGGAAAGAACTCACTGAATATCTCATGGAGGCTTCTGATACCCTTCATCGGGGACCTGAAGATCAATCATGATAGATTTCAAGAGCATCCCGAAGGACTTTTTTGTTAAGGGATGAGCTACCTACCGAATCATGGTGATTTATGCTCAACCTGACATTCTGGTCTCATTTTATGAATAAGAGTTCATCACATAGGTACCGATAGTCAATAGTTAGATTAGAGTAGTCGATTGGCAAAATCAAAACAATCGCAAGTTTGTCCATAGTGAAGACAATCAAATGTCGACTGACAACCCCAACACAGTGCAGTCAGACGGTTAGATGTTGTCAAACTAAGGCCCGCTGATCTCAGCTGACCAAGTAGTAGGGTAGCCGAGCAATAGGTTAACACCCATAAAATAACTAAAATATAATGTAACACCCTTATCAAAGAAGGGACATGCATGTAATTACACAAAATATATCCTTCTCTTATAAATAGGGGAATCATTTCTTCAAAAAGGACTAATCTAGAATCCATTTTACTGTTCCTTAATGTGCATTGTACTCTTTCTTTCTCTCTCCTATTTTATTTTCTATTTTTGGGTTTGAAGCGCAGATAATTTTGGATTCAATATATTGAAAGGTGTGGCAAACATGGAACATGCCAATAGAGAGTGTAATTTGGAGTTTATGCAACTGCAAATATAAGAGTTGAAGGACCAGATGATAGATCAGATGATGGAGGCTATCCAAGAAGCAGTAGCTCGAGGCGGGGTACAAACTCTTAAGGAAGTAGGGTGGTCATTGTCTAATGACCGAATGATTTCTCATGCCTCATGAGGGCAAGGAGATTCATAGTATCAGGAGATTATTGGGTTAGAGCCGATGGATAAATAACATTTTTGGTGAATCAAAGCACCACACCAACCGAAAAATGCATTCTCTTGGCAGATTTCAGAAGTTGGACTATTAAAGGTTTAAGATTCTTGGTTTGGAATCCTACAAGAGTTAGACTGATCCGACTGACCATATAACATCCTTTGAGTCGACCGTTTGCCTGCTGAAAATCAAAAACACGTTGAAATGTCGCCTGTTCTTCACCACACGGAGGGAGTTGGCCTTTAGGTGGTTCAACGGATTATCAGTTCGATTAATCACATCCTCAATTAATTTCAAAAGGATGTTTGTGACGTAGTATGCTAGTACTTAAAAGCTGCACAAGAGTTCACTAGCCTTGCTACAGATCAAGCTAGGACAAAGCAAGAGCCTCCACTCATTTGTTACTCGATCTTAGAAGGAAATATTGGAGGTAAGGGATCTAAAACCTTGCTTTCGCTCGAAAGCGCAACACCCATCCACCCATCATCTTCATTGATGCAGACTTGCCCTCGAAGGGGAATCCCTACAATGATGCCATCTTCGTCACTACTATTTCAAGTAACTCCCAAATCGGTAGCATCTTGGTTGACATGTGCAGGTTCAGAAACATTATGTTCAAGTTAGTGTTTGACAAGATGAGACTCAAGAATATCCGACTAGCTGCACCGACCAGACCACTGTAGGGGTTCTCAGGTGAGATGAAGGAAGCATTGATAATAATCATGCTAGTAGTCACCTAAGGAGAAGGTGAGAAGTTGTTGACTTTAAATGGACGATTTTCTGGTGGTTAACTCACAACCAAGTTACAACATTATCTTCGATCGACCATGGCTCAAAGACTTCTATGTCGTGGTCTCAATGTCTCACATTGTAGTGAAGTTTCCGAGTGACACCGTTCGGGAGAATCTAGAACAATATTGAATCTGCTACCTCCGGGCTGTTCAAAGAGTCGATCAATAGCCGCTCCATCTCTAGAATTAGCATGAAAGTGGTCTCAAGACCAACAAGACCACTCCTAATATCCCTACGATTGATAGAGAGCCCGATAAATTTTTTTTCCTAATAAATGAAAACTTTGATGCATTATCAAAGGGGATGATGATTCAGACACTTCAAGAGCATCAAGATATCGTTGTCTGGTTAGTCACCGAGATGTCAGAGATACTACTCGATATCTCCTGTCAACGACTGAATATCAGCCCTACTATCTGGCCAATGAAGCAGAAGATCTGGTCTTCAAATGTGACCTTGTCCAAACTTATTCATAAGGTGGTCCAGAAGCTCCATGAAGTAAACTACATCATATTGAAGTACTTGACCTGGGTTTAGAATGTGGAGATGGTGCAGAAAGCCAACAACAAGTGAAAGATATGTGTGGACTTCATAAACTTGAACTCTGTCTGCCCAAAGGACAACTATCTGTTGTGGAGGATAGATGTGTTAGTGGAATCAATGATCGACCACTATATAATGAGCTTCTTAGATGCTTTTTTAAGCTACCACCAAATCAAAATGGACTTGCTAGGTGCAGAGAAGATGGTCTTTATCACAATCGAGGGCATATTTTGTTACAATATAATGCTCTTTGGACTCAAGAATATTGGGGATACCTACTAGTGTCTTAATCATGTAATTTTTTCAAAACTAAAGAGAAAAAAAATGAAAGTGTATGTTAAGGTACTGGTTATGAGTAAATCGATCGAACAACACATAAATTGACGTGGGCGTGGAAGGTGCCCTGACACAGAGCACTAAAACTGGTCAATTGGTTGAACCGACTGACAATTGTTTCTGCAGACCAGGCTAGGCAAGGAAGTTTCGAGCAATAGGTACAGGAGGTAGGACAACTGCCCTTTCTTTTTGTGATCTTCTTTGTATGACAAGTATTTTAATGGCTATTTTTTGGATTTTTCTTACTTCAACACCCCATCCTTTTTTGTGGGAATTTTCTTCTTATTTATTTCCTTATATTCGTTAATCAGAGTGTATAGAATATATTTTTTTTGATTGTAGGGTTGAGTTTTGGGTTTTTTTTTGCTTTAAGATTGATAACGTGAGGTCTTTTCCTTCTTGCTAAGGTTGTATTCAGCGACATGTGGTGCTCCTGTTGTTTTTTTGCTTTGAAATGGTGTTTTATCCTTCTAATCTCCTCCTATCTTCTCCCCGAACTTTTTATTACCTTTTCCCTAGTCGTCGGCCACACCCATCGCACTCCACCACTATGTCGCCACCTCTACTAACACCACAACTTGCTGGTCAGCCATTTATCCCAATATTGTTTATATGTAAGAATTTATGAAGTTGACACACTACTTAAGAATTTTAATTCCCGGTAATGACACCAAAAATTTGATCCTTAACTTGATACCAAACAAAGTAAAATTTCAATTATATTTGTAGGGATTCTACACAAGTATACATATCGTTATCAAGTAATATAGGACTTTCTGATTAAGCCCGGAATATCAATCCCACAGAGATTGAGATTAATTAAGACGACTTTCAAGAGAAGTTCTAGACTAAAATAACACACCCTAGCTTGGAAGGTCGATAAAGGTTTGGTTATGATTATATCCTACAATTATCACTATAATACTACTTCTAATCCTAAAATAAAATACTTAGTGAAAATCAGAAATTGAGATTTAATATATTAAAAGTACCCTTCCTCATGCAATGAAATTAGTGACATGTGTAAAACTAAAACAAGTAGTGAAGAGATTATGACAAGTAAGAGCAATTATATTCTTTACCCTTACTAGATATGCTATAAAGTACATTGGTTAATCAAAAGTTTGAATAGTTCTAAAGACGGGCTAGGCAGGGAAGATACTAGCTCTCACTCTAGAGTTTTCTCTTATCCCTCATTCTGGAGGCTAACATCTTGCATTAAAACCTGAAACAATAGACTAAATTAGGGGGCTTTAGCCAGTTACTATAAAGTCCTCTAATTCTACACCCATGAAAATATATCTCCCTATTTATTTGCACTCAACTATATGGACTACATTCTTATTTATACAATTTCATGTGATTCTATCACAGTTGATTGAGACAACACCATCACAGATCTTACATTTTCTCACAACAGATTTTAGCATGTAAGTTAATCAAGTATGCATGTAAATGAAGAACAAAGTAAAAACATCACAATATATTCTCACTCTATTCAATTCTATGTCCTACATATGCAAACTAATTCCTTACAAGAGGGAAGAGTAATGAAAACTACTCACTACACATGGAGAAACAACGAGAACTTTTTGATTAAGAAGACTTTGAAATCATACAAACAAAGTACTAAATTTAAATCAAAATATAAAGAAAATACTTATCTCTGATGGAAATCAAGCTCTCCTTGTATAGAAAAAACAATCTCATTACAATCCTCTCCAAGAACAAAGTAAAAAGAAAAGAAGAAAGTCTCACACTCTCTTTTTCTCTCTCACCTTGTTGCCCCACTTGGGGCTCACACGCAAGCCTTCTTCTCCTCTTTCAATTAATTCAAGAGTCCAAGAGTCATTTTAAAAATATTTTCAAACCTTAATTATAATTTCCCAAGAGATTCTTAAGTCTCTTCAAAACTGTCCATATTCATTGAGTCTTCCAAATGGTGCCTGATGTGCCTCTTTAAAACTCCTTATAATTATCCGAAACCCTTCTAGAAAGTCTCTTTTATCATTTCCAATGAATTCTCCAAGAGACACACGAAGCACCGCTTCAAAAATCATCCAAATCCGATGTATGTTCTAGAAGAAATGTTGAAAATCGTTTTTGGTGCATAAGCAGTGATTTTGGGTGCTTAAGCACCCTCCTCTCTGTCTGGTGGCACCTAAGCGCAATTTTGGGCGCTTAAGCGCTGGACACAGGCTCTTAAGTGTCTAGGTTAGGCCCTCATGGCTTCGGTGTGCCACGGCTCGACCCGATTTGCTCCATGTTGGTCTATTTTTGTTCCTTTTGCTCCAATCACTCCAAATTCTTCAATTTGATGTAGCTACAACCAAAAATATAAGAAAACATATCTTTAAAGTGCAATATCATTATAAAATAAAACATAAAAAATAGTACATCTTTAGGCACATCAGTCATCCAATCCCCTCATTTCAACACATGTACTCCTCCTCACAACCACTTTGGTTGGCCTGCCCTCCATGACGTCTACCCACATCTTGCCACCCCTTTCCAATAGTAACCTTGCTTTCCAACTCACCTATAACCCACCAAATACCATCCATCCTTCTGAATAGCTACTCGACCTTCCTTACCCTTCCCTATCACCTTGCCGACGCCACCAATGCCTTTGGATCTCTTCCTACAACCCTAACCGAAGATTAATATATTATTGTATTTTATTTTTTGATATCAGTTGTGTTGTAACCCTATTTCTATATTAATAAAAGTTTTTTTTTGTATTCTGCTAAATTCTAAATAGTTTCAGTATCATTTGGTATTAGAGCTAGCTTATCCTTAGTCATATTCTATGGTTTCTTACTAACCACCTTTACTCGACCCTCGTCCACTAATTTTTTTTCCTTTCAATTCCCAACACTAGCCATGCCACCACAGAGTGATACACTAGACTTGTTCCAAGAAGAGATTGATCGAGAAAATTTTTGTCTACAACGAAGACTAACTGAGCCGGCTGATGATAATCAGAAAGAAATTACCTTTAATCACGGACTGAAGAGTCAAAGGGAAGACAAGGAAGGGGAATTGAATATGTTCCAAAGGGAAGATAACGCTGACGAGGAATGTTGGCCACATTGTTTTGGTATCCAATATCGAAGAAGACCAAGAGAAGAGACCTCTTATGGAGATTAGCGGGGCTTTGACACCAAGATGGACCTCTCAAAATTTGAGGCATGAACCCCAATGACTTTGTTGAATGGCTGCAATTAGTTGAAAGATTTTTTAGTATAAAGATGTACTAGAGGAAAAATGAGTCAATCTAATTGCCATTAAACTAAAGAAGAATGTCTCATAGTGGTAGGAAAATCTACAAGTGCAGATGAGAAAAGAGGAAATAAGAAGATAATTAAGCAAGAGAAGATAAATAAGGAAGTGTAGAAGAAATTCCTCCTACTGCAGTATTTTCAGGACATGTTCCCAGAACCCCACAACTTGCAACTACAGGATCCTTTAGTTAAGGAGTTCACAACTCAGTTTGACCACTTGCAGTTAAGTGTGAGCTAACAAAGCCGGATGAGTATGCGATAGCCAAATACCTCTAGGGTCTGAAGCTCGCAATTAACAATGTGGTCCAGGTACAACCATGTAGAACATTGAGTAATGTCCATACACTAGCCTTGAAGGTGGAAAGACAACAAAAGAAAAACAAACAACGATCATCCTTTAGACCACCATATTCAACTTAGCAGTCACCTGGAATTCTACAGCCGTTAAGGGTACCTTGTGAGAAAATAATGAAATTGGACAAGGAACTGATAAGGCATATCAGAGTGGGAAGAAGCTAGAGAAAGGTAGCTCGTCCAATACAATGTAGGCCAGTAAGAGGTGTCATACCTACGGGCACTTAGCCTCCGGCTATGGAAAGAGCCGAGTTGTCGCACTCATCGATCAAGGCATCATCAAGGAAGTCGATGAAGAGTCAGAGGATAGTCCAGATAAAGAGCTTCATGTAACGACTGCTATTGTAGTATATCGGTGCATCTCTTGAGACTTGATTTTGGAATTTGATAAGTCTTACATGTTTATTTTATGTTACTAAAGTTTCTTATGCTTAATTTATTCATTGATTTTTAGTAGTACTGTTTCATACCCGATTTATAAAAAGTCTTCACCAGATTTTAAAACATACTTGTTTATATTTTTACCTTTTTTTATAGGCATCATAAAGGAAAATAAAACGTTTCTTGTTAGATTTATCTTTCTTAAGGATTTGTACATCCTGATACAGGTGAGCTTTTTGGAAACATCTGGTATTTGTTTTACAAATTGTTTTCACCAAATGTGTTTTGGACATGCTTTTATATGTATTAACTATTTTTTTCAAAATTTTAATAGTAATATATTTTAAGATATATTAAGTTTGTATAATGTTTTTATTTAATAAATAAAACATTTTAAGAAACCACATTTATATCATTTTATAAAAAAATAATAATATTTTATTTTAAAAATCTTAAGGCATTTAAGTATTCGAGGATGTCATTTCATGTATTTTTTGTTTTCCAAACCAAAATGCTTAGAGAGAGAGAGAGAGAGAGAGAGATTGTAGAGAGAGAGTCTATTTCTAGCAAGCTGGGAAAATTGTCCGGCACTAGGTAGGCCTACTTATAACATACTTTAGATTTCGATTTCATTATTTTTTCGTAAAGTTTTGTTATTTTAGCTGTCAAAATTTAATACAAACTTAGATCTATGTGGATTTACAAACTTTTCACTGCACAGTTTTCATTATGTTGTAATTAGACTGTGATGGACATATCGATATAAAGTTATTTATTTTTTAATGAGTAATTTGTATTATACAATTTTTTGTATATTTTGGCATATGTATTAAACCTGATAGAAATGTTTTAAATATGATTCTAAATATTCCATAAAAGTGGTTTTGCAATGTTTGATTGTCAATATGTGTAGATTTATTTCCTCAGATTTCATTTTTATTTGTGTATATTGCCATGTACTATTTTCTAGAGCATGTTGTGATATTGATATGTCAAAATTATTAACATTTATATGCTTTTGTATCAAAATATGTGCCAAAAATAATAAAAAATGCGGGAGTTGCTGGTGGTTGTGATTGGACGGTTCTATGTTATGTGCAATTAAGTAGAGTTATAATAGTTTTGCACCGATGTAATTATTCATCTATGCGTTTGATCCACCTGAACATATGTGAATAAGTGAGGGTATAAGTGGAAGTGGATTTATAAGGGACAAGAGAAAATATGAACAAGTGAAAGTGGAGGTAAAAGGAGGTGAATGAAAAATTTAAAAAAAATCAAATAAAGAATTGAATTTAATTTTCATGTCATTTTCCTGTACTTATGATATCATGTTGCTTATACTTTTATTTAATGTATGTCTACAGTAATTACAATTTCTTGTACTGACACTTTTAAATACTACACATGATATTTTGGTATGTTGGATTTATTTACATCAAATACATATTTTTTTTAAATATTGAAAACTGCAGTACATTTTGAGTAGCATATTGAGTAGTGGTTGCTCGCCCCTATTTTATTCACATGTCTTTTTTTAGGGAAAGGCGAGGCTCAAGTAGAGTAGAGACTTTTGCATTACTTGTGAGAGTGTGATGTTAGGTATGTTAATGTCATAGATCTTTATTTTTGACGGTCATGACGTTGTTCAAATTTTTTTATGATAGATAGATTAAATCATGATTGTTTATCTATATGATCTGAATGAATTTTGAGTACTTTTTTTACAATTTGACGATATTAGTAGCTCTATGTATGAAACTTGAAGAAGAAGTAGGGAAATAAGATTTTTCTAAATAGATCTTTGGTAATAACTTATCTGTTATGACCTCGACATGGGATGACCCACCTCAAGTTCATAGGTGACCGACTTTTTTTTATAATCGACAAATATAAGAATTTGATGACGCTACTAGAAGATTTAATTTCCAGGAACGACGTCCAAAGACTTGATCGCGACTTTATAGATGTGTCTGATTTGGTTAAGATGTATAATTATAATATTCAATAATGTTAAAGTTGAATTTATCAACGCAAGTATATGTATCGCTCAAGTAATATAGGGCTCTAATGGAGTCCTAGATATCGATCCCACAAAGAGTGGTTTATAATTACAGACTAAGACTTTAGAAAAGCAAGACTTT
This sequence comes from Phalaenopsis aphrodite, assembly GCA_003013225.1. Classification (NCBI taxonomy): domain Eukaryota; kingdom Viridiplantae; phylum Streptophyta; class Magnoliopsida; order Asparagales; family Orchidaceae; genus Phalaenopsis; species Phalaenopsis aphrodite. Next base: position 480,809 of record NEWO01000157.1, on the reverse strand, counting down.
AATCACAACAACGACGTTTAATTTGCTTATCTGTCACTAATAGGCAATTAAAATAAATAGATAATTTTAATAACTAATAAATAACTAATGATATTAAGTACAATTTAATTGTGATATTCAATATATAAGAAAGCATCATTCGCATTGTCAAGAAATTATAGTGAATGGATAAAATGAATTAGTTCAATTTATATTGTGCCAAATAGGAGCATACATATTCTTTACCCTTTGGTCCAGACATAAAGTTGACTAATCCTATGCTTGGTTACTGATTTTGTGGCTAGGCTGGGAGGATACCGGCTCTCACTTCGGAGCTCCCACGTTCCCCTCACATGAGGGCTAACATCTACACATCAGCGCCCAAACCATAGGACTGAATTGGGGATTTTAGTCTGTCACTCTAAAATTTCCAATTTTCGCCCGATAATAATATTTCACTATTTATTTGCACCCAACTTCCAAGGGCTTTGACCTCCCTGAATCTTGGATGTAAATTTCACTTAAGTTGTAAAACTCAACATATTTTAACAAATCAATTGGCTAGATTGAAAGTAAATTAAGATCTAAGTGAAAAAATCATCACAATTTCTTAAACATTTTCATGGCTTCACCAATTCAAATCACCATTTCACAAATCTCGAGACAAGGAGAAAGACAGAGAAAACTACTCAGAACTCATGGGGAAAACACAACAAAACTCGGAATTTATAGATAAAATCAAAGTCTTACAAACTACAACAAGTAAATAACTTATCTCTAATTTCTCCCCAAGAACACTCCTTGAAGTTCCTGTGAATCACTTCCTTTCTTTACAGCACACAGAATTCCTCTTCGAAATAGCAAGGAAGAAGAAATCTCTCACTTTCCCTCCTCTCTTACAATCTCTGAAGAAATTCTCACAATTGTTACACTCTAATGGTAATTCTATACACTCTAGATTCCTGAGCACTCCTTAGACTCCTATTTTTGGCCAAAACATTCTTTTAAAGTTGTAGATGAGCTTTCCCAAGAGTTGCCTAAGCATCCCTTCAAAATTTGGCCTCATCTAAAGCTTGAGCAAGCATAACCGTCGATCTCGCTGTCGGCGGCCTCGAGGGCACTGCCGGCGGGCTTCTAGAAATTTTTTCCTGTAGTCTCGGGAAAATCTCGCTGTCGGCGGCGTCGAGGGCGCCGTCGGCGGCCTAGTTCAAATCTTCACATTTTGGTCCTTTTCACTCCAAATTCGCTCCTTTTGGCACCTCTTTGCTCTAATGACCCTAATTCATCATTCATGCAGCAAAACATCAAAAATACCTTTCTTTAAAGTGTAATATCATAAAAAAATAGTTTAAAATAGGTATGAAAATCTCAACATATTTTTCTTTGGTCAAAATCTCTCAAACTTAACTATTACTTGTCCTCAAGTAATTTTAGTAATATATATAAAAGTTATGATCTATTGCATTAAAGTTTTAATTCAGAAATACGATAAGTTTGATTTAAATAAATATCATAGTGAGATTTTCAGAAAAAATTCAAGTAATTGAATTAATTCTATAGCTACCAGATTATCTAGTCATCAAGTTTAAAAGTTCCAGTTTTCTATTTATTTCAAGAATGACTATATGTTGCAATATTAAGTCACTTAGAATATTCAAGAGATAGGAACTTCATGAGAACTCTACTAGTAAAAGATCTAATTCCATAAATATAAGTTGAGAAATGTATTTAAGTTTTTCCTTAAGGTAGGTCCAGTGAAGCCAATTTTTGATTAGGCATATCCTCAAGCTTCTCCTCACTTCCATAATTTTTCTTTCTTTTCTCTTTTTTTTTTCTTTTCATTTGGATTGCTTTCAATCCTATATATATTTTTCTTTTCTTTTCAGGGATTGTTTTCAATCCTTTCTCTTTCCTTTTTCAAGTGAGGATTACTATATCTGGATAACCTTTAATGATTTTGAACTTCACTTTTCTTTCCCTAAATTTGAAACTCAAAGCATTTCTTTATCTTATAAATATTTCATAGTTTTTACATCATTGAGCCCTAATCTTTTCTTCTCAAATGAATTTTCAGATTCTTAATACTTCAAAATATAGTTTCCTTTACTTTAAATAGTTAACTATAATCTTATTCTCTTAACTAAATATCTTAAGTTACAAAAATTAATTTTCATTACAAAAATATTTCTTTAAATCTACTATAATATTTAAATAGTAACAAGAATATAGTTACCTGAATTAAATTCACTACATGAAATCATATAAATAATTTTTGGAAATATTGAAATAGAGGACGTCTAATAGTTAATATTTTTCTTCCCTCCCCCAAACTTAAATTTGTAAATATGAAATATTACAGGTGGAAAGAAAAACTATAAATATAAATCATACCTCAGTATTGTAGGCATTTTTATCATTCTGAAATTTCTGCAGGCCTTCTCAAATTTTTTACTTCACCTGGTCTGTAATATTAGGAGCTTTCTACACCTATAAATCATTAGAGAAATTTCTGGGTAATGAAATTTTGAAATAAGTATAAAACTGAAACATTAAATAAGCACAACATTTTCTAACACAACCACAATACTAAACAATTAAAACTAAAATGTGAAATGAAAATCACATTACAATCCACAATACTACTCAACATCTATACATGCACAATTAACTACCACAATAACCTTATAACAAAAATTAAAAATCATTCAAGTACACAAAATAAAAATGAAAGTCCAAATACATAAACATCCATTTCTATTTAAAAAAGATTACATAAAATAAAAATACAAAAATAAGTACATCAATTTCATTCAATATCAAAATCCCAAGCTATATCTTCATCTCCTTGATCAGCAGGTGAATTGGGTTGATACCGAGTATATCGGGGGCACTCAGGAAATGTAACATCAGGCTCACCTCTTAGTGTCAGGCCTGAGCTTCATAATAAGCTACCTCAAAATTTGATTGCCTTTGTAGGTACTCACTATCATAATCGTGTCGGCGTTCTAAACCTCCAATCCTTTCACTTATCAATTCTATGCTCTTCCGCTGCAAGGTTAACTCATTCATCAAATCAGAGAGGGTAGGGGAACTAGAAGGTGGAAGATCATAACTTGTAGAGGGAACATCTCTACTAGTAGAAGGTTCTTGACTTCTACTCCCAGTTCTCCATTTCTCATGGGATTCATAAGTCTTTAGATTAGTCTTACTAATGGGTT
>NEWO01000157.1:360294-464741 GCA_003013225.1 Phalaenopsis aphrodite | reverse complement strand
CACATACTTCAAGTGGTTAGGTAATGTTTTCAACTCAAGTTCATGTGGTTTTATAATTGATGGAAATAAATTCTTATCAGCATTTTCTGTAATATCCAACATCCCAAATCTTTTCTGAACATAATCTAATTCTTCATTTTCTAATTTATCCAGAATAATTTCATCATTCTCTTCAATTTGTTCTTCAAAATGCTTTTCTTTTTCAACATACTTTGTATCTTCAAAATGTTCTTTAAAATGTTTGTTCAATAAATGTTCAATATTTTCCGTGCAAAAACACTCATTATCTCTTTCAACATCAGGGTATTTCATAGATTTCACAATGTTAAAAGTCACTTATTGATCATTTACTCTCATAGTTAATTTTCCTTTTTGAACATTTATCATAGCTTTTCCAGTAACTATAAATGGTCTCCCTAAAATGATAGGTATTTCTTTATCTTCCTCCATATCTACAATAATGAAATCCACATGAAAGATAAATTTATCCACTTTTACTAAGACTTCTTCTATAACTCACTTAAGATATGTAACTGAACGATCCGCTAACTGTAGAGTTACAGAAGTAGGTGAGACTTTTCCTAATCCTAATCTTTTGAAAATTGATAGAGGCATAAGATTAATGCTGGCTCCCAAGTCACATAAAGCTCTTCCATAAAATTTTTCACTGATAGCACACGGTATCCAGGATCTTTTAATTTTACAGGAAGTTTTTTTTGAATAATTGCACTACACTCTTTGCTAAGTGCAACAGTTTCGTTGTCCGTGAACTTCTTTTTCTTGTTCAGAATATCTTTCATAAATTTCACATAATTGGGCATTTGCTCTAAACCTTCTACGAAGGGAATGTTCACCGTTAACTTCTTAAGAATTTCTAAAATTTTGGAAAATTGTTTATTCTGTTTTTGTTGCTTCAACCTTTAAGGAAACGGTGGTGGAAATTTCTTCACAGTAATTTTCATTGGTGTAAATGGATACTCTAAATCTGGGTACTCATGATCCTTTTCTTTTTCGGCATCCACTTTCTCTTTTTCAGTTTCTATTTCTTTTTGCACTCTTGTCTCTAATTCTTTTCCACTTTGTAATTGAATTGCCTTGATTTGTTCTTTTCCTTGATCTTTAGGATTTGGTTCCACAGTACTCGGAAAAGTTCCTAATATTCGGTTACTAAGCGCAGTAGCGATATGCCCTAATTGGTTTTCAATATTCTTAATAGCAGTTCCTTGATGTTGTAATTGATTTCCTTGAATCAGTAATTGATTTCCTTGATTTTGTAATTGTTGACCCATGTTTAATATCAGCTCTTTCATAGATAACTTTTTCTCCTTAATTTTAGTATTACTGTTAAATCCTAGAGGATAAGAAGGTCTATATTTAACATTTCCTTGGTTGGATGAATTTTCTAATGGGTTCACTGAGTTGTTTGCTCATTGATGATTTGTAGAAGAATTGTTATTCCAATTAAAATTTGGATGATTCTTCCAACCTGGATTATAATAATTCGAATATGGGTTGTTGGGTCTATTAATAGCATTTAAGGTCTCATATGAAGGTTGAACATCCACAAATTGCCCAGATGAATTTTCTTCCATCATAGGAGATGTTGAAGAATAATTCATCCCATAATGATCTAATTTCTTTGATATTGCAGCAATCTGCGAAACTAACATAGATATTGCATCAGAATCATGGATACTAGCTATTCTTTTAGAATTTTCCTACTCAGACGGCCATTGAAAATTGTTAGTAGCCATCTCTTCTATTAATGAATAAGTCTCATCAAAAGGTTTCGACATTAGAGAACCACCAGCCGCATCATCTATAATCGATTTAAGAGATCCCACTAATCCATTATAAAAAGTTTGAATTATTAACCAATCTGGTAACGAATGATGAGGACACTTCCTAAGAAGATCTTTAAATCTCTCTCAAGCTTCATATATTGACCTCCATCAATCTGACAGAACGATGTTATGTCATTTTTTAGTTTAGCAGTTTTGGATGGAGGGAAATATTTGGATAGAAATTTATGTGAAAGTTCTCCCCAAGTTCTAATAGATCTAGGTGCTAATGAATTTAACCACATCTTAGCCTTATCCCTCAGTGAAAAAGGAAAAAGTCTAAGTCTAACAACAATGTTTGAGACTCTGTCGTATTTAAAGTAGCACATAGTTCTAAAAAACTAGCGAGATGTAAATTAGGAGCTTCATTTGGTGTACCTCTAAATTGATTGTTTTGTACAATTTGGATAATAACAGGTTTAAGCTCAAATGAATTAGCAGCTACATCAGGATTTTGGATAGATAAGTGAATCTCATCTGTTGTAGGATTTGCATAATCTCTTAAGGGTCTAGGTTGGTGCTCATTTTCTATTCCGTGATTGTTCAGGTTGTTTTCCATTGTATTAGAATTTCTATGTTCTCTTCTTAATTTTTTTATCCTTCTAACAGTGCGTTCTAATTCTAAATCGTAGGGTATAAGATTTTCAGGTCCAAATTTACGCATACAATTTGAAATCAGTACTCAGTAATATAATTAAATTAAATATAAATATAAAAATAAGTTGCAATTTAAGTAAAAATTTTCTAATAATCCTAATTTGCCCGTTACTATGATCGTGATTTTACTCACTCAATCACTCCCCGACAACGTCGCCAAAAACTTGACCGACTTTTTTTTGTAATTGATAAATATAAGAATTTGATGATGCTACTAGAAGATTTAATTTCCAGCAACGGCGTCCAAAGACTTGATCGCGACTTTATAGATGTGTCTGATTTGGTTAAGATGTATAATTATAATATTCAATAATGTTAAAGTCGAATTTGTCAACGCAAGTATACATATCACTCAAGTAATATAGGGTTCTAATGGAGTTCTAGATATCGATCTCACAGAGAGTAGTTTAGAATTACAGACTAAGACTTTAGAAAAGCAAGACTTTAATCACAACAACGACGTTCAATCTGCTTATCTGTCACTAATAGCAATTGAAATAAATAGATAATTTTAATAATTAATAAATAACTAATGATATAAAGTAGGTTTTAATTGTGATATTCAATATATAAGAAAGCATCCTTCTCCTTGTCAAGAAATTATAGTGAATGGATAAAATGAATTAGTTCAATTTATATTGTGCCAAATAGGAGCATACATATTCTTTACCCTTTGGTCCAGGCATAAAGAACATTGACTAATCCTATGCTTGGTTATTGATTCTGCGGCTAGGCTGGGAGGATACCGGCTCTCACTTCGGAGCTCCCACGTTCCCCTCACCTGAGGGCTAACATCTACACATCAGCACCCAAACGATAAGACCGAATTAGGGATTTTAGTCTTTTACTCTAAAATCTCCAATTCTTTGCTCGATATAAATATTTACCTATTTATTTGCACCCGACTTTCAAGGGCTTTGACCTCCCTGAATCTTGGATTTAACCTTCACTTTAGTTGTAAAACTCAACATATTTTAACAACTCAATTGGTCAGATTAAAAGTAAATTAAGATTTAAGTGAAAAGATCATCACAATTTCTTAGACATTTTCATGGCTTCACCAATTCAAATCACCATTTCACAAATCTCGAGATAAGGAGAAAGACAGAGAAAACTACTCAGAACTCATGGGGAAAACACAACAAAACTCGGAATTCATATATAAAATCAAAGTCATACAAACTACAACAAGTAAATAACTTATCTCTAAATTCTCCCCAAGAACACTCCTTGAAGTTCCTCTGAATCTCTTCCTTTCTTTACAACAGACAGAATTCCTCTTCGAAGTAGCAAGGAAGAAGAAATCTCTTACTTTCCCTCCTCTCTTACAATCTCCTGAAGAAATCCTCACAATTGTTACACTCTAATGGTAATTCTATACACTCTAGATTCTTTAGCACTCCTTAGACTCCTTCTATTTTCAGCCAAAATGTTCTTTTAAAGTTGTAGATGAGCTTTCCCAAGAGTTGCCTAAACATCCCTTCAAAATTTGGCCTCATCCAAAGGTTGAGTAGCCATAATCGTCGATCTCGCCGTCGGCGGCCTCGAGGGCGCCGTCGGTGGGCTTATAGAAATTTTGTCCTATAGTTTCGAGAAAATCTCGCCGTCGGCGGCCTAGTTCAAATCTTCACGTTTTGGTCCTTTTCGCTCCAAAATCACTCCTTTTTGCATCTTTTTTCTCCAATGACCATAATTCATCATTCCTGCAACAAAACATCGAAAATACATTTCTTTAAAGTGCAATATTATAAAAAAATAGTATAAAATAGGTATGAAAATCTCTCATATTTTCCTTTGATCAATAGGTTACATAGAGTTGGATTGTGACACTTGAGCTCCACGGAGACAAGGGAGAAGCATTCTCGTTCGACGAGTATTGCAATCCAAGCCATAACCGGGCCAATCATGATTAAGCCATACTATTTTTTTCACCAAGTTCACCGTCAAGGGCAAGGTTTGCAGCCTAATCATTAACAGTGGGAGATGCGAGAACGTGATGTCCACGATCATGGTGAGAGTTGAGATTAAACACGCGGAAGCATTCCCAATCATATTCCCTTACCTAGTTGAAAAGCGGAAAATGAGATACGTGTAGATCAGTAGTGCCTAGTTGATTTCTCTATCGGAGACCAACTACATGAACATGTCTGATGTGACGTGGAACGTCTGCCACATTTTGTTAGGCAGGCCTTAGCAGTTCGACCGCATGACTCAATATGATGGTTTCAAGAATAATTATTCTTTCAGGAAGGGTGAAAAACATATAGTTTTGCTACTAGTTAAGAATACAAAAGGTGGGACTGATACAGAGGCGACATAGTTCTCGAACCACTTTCCTGCTGTCAGTTAGCGATGCCCCCATAGCACTGACATTAGTCCAACTGGAAGGAAACGAGGAGGTAAGGCAGATTCCAACACCACTACAAAAATTACTGCAGGACTTTTGGGATGTTATGACCGATAGTTAACCAAAGGGGTTAATGGCACTAAGGGACATCCAACACTTCATAAACTTTATACCAAGATCGATATTGTCAAACCTACTAGCCTACAGATTAAGATCTTTAGAGTAAAAAGAGCTACATTAGAATGTGCAAAATCTTTTCGTGAGGGGGCTAGTCAGAGAAAGCACCGGTCCTTGTGCACTTCCTGCTCTGATAGTGCTAAAAAAGGATGGATCGTGGTGGATGTGCATTGATAGCTTAGACATCAATAAGATTATCAAGTACTAATTTCTCATACCTCGATTGGATGATCTCTTAAACCAGCTACTCGTATCCACTATCTTCTCCAAGATTGACTTGCATAATGGGTTTCACTAGATATCGATGTGGTTAGGAAATGAATGAAAGACCGTTTCAAAACACGAGAAGGAATTTATGAGTGGATTGTTATGTTTTTTGGTTTGTCAAACACACCCATTAATTTCATGAGGTTAATGGGCTAGGTATTTTGGCCTCACAATAGAAAGTTTTTCGTAGTCAACTTTGATAACATTAGATTATACAGTTGAACAGAGGAGGATCATGATCCCAATTTTTTATATATAAGGATTTATGAAGTTGACACCACTACAGCTCCAAAAACTTGATACTTATATGAAAAGTAAGTTGTGTAAAATATATATAATTATAGGCAATTAATAATGAAATTCTATGCAAGTATACATATCGTTATCAAATAATGAAGGACTTTCTATTCAAGCCCCAAATATCAATCCCACAGGGAAGGTGTAAATTGGTAAATATAAGTTTTACTAGGAAATTTACAGAAAATCAAATGAAATCACTGTCACTAATTTTGAATGTTGAGATGTTATCAAAACTAAAGTACTTAACTATTAGCAAAATAGAAATGAAAATTTTAAAAACTAAATACTAATTTACTAACTATGTTTATGGAATGAAGATTTCTTATGTGAAAAAACATCCTTCCCACTGCAATGAGGTTCTGGTGAAATGAGATGAGATAAATGTTTATAATATGTATTGTGCAAAATAGGAGAAATTATAATTCTCTACCCTGATACAATGCATAGAAAATCATTGGGTAATCCTAAGTTTAGTCCCTAAATCCGTGGCTAGGCTAGGAGGATACCGGCTCCCACTCCAGAGCTCCCGCTTCCCTTCACCTGAAGGCTAACTCTCGCTTTAGTTTTTAAACACTCAAATCGAATTGGGGATTTCAGTCTGTCACCATAAAGATTCTCCAATTCTACACCCAACAAAGAATATTTTCATATTGATTTGCACTTAATTTCATGAACAAATTTTTCCTCCATGAAATCAAATGTGATCCTCACTCTGTTGTAGAACTCATACTCTATTTCTCGGATCATATGTTTCACAACATATTTTAACAATTCAATTGGCCAAATTGAAATGTAAATTAAGTTCGGAGTTGAAAAATCATCACAATTTATTTATATTTTAATATTGGCACATCATATTATCTCTTCATTTCACCATATCCCAGAGTAGAGAGAAAGATAGAGTGAACTACTCAGACTTCATGAGAAAGACACAACAAAACAAAAATTTCATATATAAAAGAAAGTTTATAAACTACTAATAAACAAAAAAAACTTATCTGAAACTCTTTCTCAAAGCAAATCCCTTGTAGCATTTTCTTAGAAATGCAGGAATAAGATATCTCTAGCTTTTCCTCCTTCTCCAACACTCTTACAGAAAGTTTCACACTAAATCTCACCACACAAACTCTAAACTATAAAAAAAATAATTAATGAACTCTAATATGATGGTGGAATGAAGATGGATTATGAAGAATGGCGAAAATGGAGCGTCGAGGAATGTCTTTGAGCGAAAAGGAGTCACTTTCCTGATGAATTTTGGCCCCATATAAAGCCCAAGGTCGGTTCTCCAAGAGGTGCCTCCAAAATTTCTTCAAAAATCGTCCAAATACATCAAACCTTCTAGAAACGGGGGCTAAACCGCTTTTGGCGCCGTCGGCGCTAGTTCTGGCACCGTTGGTGCCGAGTAAAAATTTCAGCAGTTCTATTGTTCTGCACCATCGGCGTTGCCCTCAGCGCGGTCGGCATTGAGTACTTCTTAAAAAACGTCATTTTAACTCTAAATTCCTTTCTTTTTACTTTAATTCCTAAAAATCAACAACCTGCAAGAAAACATCAAAATACCTTCCATTAAGGTGCAATATTACCAAAAAATAAGTGTAAAATATGGGTCTAACAATGCATATATTTTTGGTGTATCAAAATCCCCCAAACTTACATATTACTTGTCCTTAAGTAACTCTTCTACTTCATAAAAATATGATTTATGGTAAAGAATTTAACTTCTGGACTTCCATATTTAAGTTCTCTAAACATAATAGTATAACTTAAGAAAAATTCAAAACAACTCCAGTTAATATTAAAGGTACTAGGATATTCAGTAATTAAGCTAAGATTTCTAATCCTCTATTTCTTTAAAAAAAAATTAAAATTTTTCATATTAAAGTCACTTAGAAAATTCATATGAAAAGAAATTCATAAAAATTTACTAATCATTAAGCTAATACTCAAATAAAAAGTTTAGAAAATGTGTCGTAGTCTTTTTCCTTAAGTTGATTCAAGTGAAGTCAATTTTTAATTAGGCATCTCCTCAAGCTTCTCCCCACCTTTCTTTTTTTTCGTTACTTTTCAGGATCATTGTTAATCCCCTTTTCTCTTTTCTTTCTTCTTTTTTCTAATGTATGTGAGGATCATTATATCTGGATAGCCTTTAATGATTTTGAACTTCACTATCCTCTTCTTAAAGTTAGAAACTTTTTGCATTTCTTCACTTAACAAATTTATATTAACTTAAAAACTACATAAAGTTTAATTCTTTTCTTTCTAGATGAATCTTTTAAGATTTTTAATACTTTAATAATACAAATTCCTTTACTAAAAATAGAAAAACATAGCCTTATTCTCTTTTACCAAATATCTCAGTCTCTAGGATTAACCTTTATTATCGAAAGTTAACCCCTAATACCAAATTTCATGTTAAATTTAAAATTTTTTAAAATATAGTTAAGTGAGGACAAATAAAATTAAGTTCTTTCTTTTTCTTTTTAAAATAATTTTTCTCCCCTCCCCCCCCAAACCAAACTTAAATTTTTTTAAAAAGATTTACATAAAGAACTTAAAAAAAAGGGTGAGAGAAAGCATTAAATACATAAAGAAAATTCATATCTCTTGAAGATTCTGATTTTTACAAATAAATTCTGAAATAGTGCAGGTGCTAATATGAAAAACTACAAGGCATAAAACATTAAATTGCGCATAATATATATAAAATTTGCAGAGAAAGAGTTAATTACAATACATATAACAAAGTACTGAAACTAACAACAGAACTAAACTAAATTCTAAAAATGAAAACAATTTTACGCATTACTGTTTTACATTACAACATAACAACAGAGTCTCAACAATATCACAAAACAAACAATACAATGACAAAGTATAATACAAACAAATAAACAAACAAAAAGGTCACCAGTCATCATCTTCTTCATCATTAACATCTAACTTCTGCTGCTAATATGGAGTATAAGCAGGGTGAATAGGGAACTGAACTGTATGATCACTCCACAGGTATTTCACTAAAGCATCATCATAAACAACATCTTATTCAAACTTCTGGCGAATCAAGTCATCTGTATGAGTATTTCTGGCCTCCATGCTCTGCATCTTATGATCCATTCTCAAAATATCTCCCTACTGAATCATCATCTTGTCCAATAACTCCCTGTTATTGAGGTCACTTGAAGTAGGCTCACTAAAAGTAGGGGTCCTAGAAGTAAAAGGAATATCCCTAACCTTACTTTCAGATCTCCAATCAACATGGCACTCGTCTTAATGTTTGCAAGCCAACCAGTCTATGAGGCTCAATCCTCTTCTCATCAGGTCTGAAATCAACTCCTGCAAGCTCACAAAGTGTATAAATGAGAGCAGAGTGTGCCAATCCACCAGTGGTCTCTCCCAGAGCAATAGATCGAGTGTTCATATAAATGATAGAGCCTAAATTTATATGCATCACTTGTTGAATACAGTAGTTCAGGATGGTTCTATCCTTGGTCACTTCACTATGGTGGTTTGTTGGAATCATCCTCCCAGAAATAAAATAATGTCAGGCCTTAGATACTACATTTAACATAGAAAGGGGAATGTTAACTTTAACACCATTCATTACTGTCCAAGCCCCTTTCTTATCAGTCAGAAAAGAAATAACCTCATATAAGGCCTCATTTGTAGCAGAGAATGAATGATACTGACATCTATAAACATCTTCTAATTGATAAAACTCATTTATTTTTGTTGGAGTAAACTCCACCCTTTTCCTCGAACAAAAACAAAATCATCATAAGCTTCCAGAAAGTTGGCATTAAATTCCATAACTATCCCAGCTATCACATCGATAGTAAAATAACAGAAGTTTTCCTACTGCTGAATGATAATCAATCGTTCAACTTCTCCTCCCGGAATTTTGAAACCTCGATCCAGAATCACTTTCTTATTTTCTCGAAGACTATAAAATTGTGTAGTAGCTTTAAATCTAACAAAATTTTTCTTGTCATATTCTATTTTTCTTTTGCTTGACCATAGGAAATCTAGAAAATTTTTATAAAAATGTAAATAAATTCCAAAATTCTGAAAATCAAAATTTAAAGCACTTTAAACTTAAATCCACTAAGTAAAAGTTTTTCACCTAAGCATTTTCTTAAAATCTCTAAAAAAAAAAACAAAACTTTTAGATCTAGGTAATGTGAGAAAAATCTTTGGTGAAAATAAAAAATTTTTACTTTAAAGTGTAGCTCTTGCCTATAGAAAATGAAATCTAAAATTCTTTTGCTTCTAGATTGCTTCTAGATTGCTTCAAATTTGCCCAAAATCAAGCCCTACGTGTGAAAACCGAAGGTTGAAGGTGACTTTAGGGGTAAAAATGGAGGTTTCGCGATGAAAATCGCAAATTAAAGGGGTTATTACTGCTCTCGGGTCGAAGGCGTCGTTGACGCCCATGCCAGTGTCGTCGGCGCTAAAGGCCCGAAATTCACTATTTTGATTTTTTTCAAATTTCAATTTCCTTTTAATTTACTCCAAAGTTTTTTTTAGTATTTTTAAACACAAATTTTTATCTAACTATAATTCATAAATAAAAATTCACAAACAATCATTTTCACAAACAACAACAAACTAACTTTTATATATGAAAATATACTTTTTACAAACACATTTCACAAATCACACATTCACACCTATTAAGAAAACTAATCAGCGTCAAAATTAAGCCACAACACTAAACGCTGACATAAAACTATACACATAATCAAAGTTCAGAATTCTAAAGCAAAAATAAACCAAACCAAATCAAATCAAATCCACATAATTACATCAAATACATAAATATTTTTAAGCAAGTAGAGAATCCAAAGTCTTCAGTCATTCCGCTTCATCTTCAGAGCTTTCACCTCCTTTAATATCTCCCATGGATTGGTAATGAACACATAGGTTGTAGAAGGATTGATACGAAAATTGATCTGTCGAATTTTCTTCGATCCACCCATTTTCTTTAAACATTCGAACTAATCCTGCTTCAAAAGTTCCAGTATTATCAAAATTTTCTTTCATTCTCCAACCAAGGTGATCAAAAAGGTACTTAAGATCTCTTACTGCATTCATAATACTATGAAGTTCCCTTTCAATTTTCTTCAATTTTTCTCCAAAGCAAGCAAACTTCCTACTGTTGGTGGTATTAATGGAGTTGAAGCATGTGAAAAATGATCCATAATAACATTTAGTGCTTCATTTCAATTACCAACATACTGATCATCAATACGGTTCATGGGCTCCCATGGTAGTAAAACATTTTCCCAACTTTCATATGGCACTTAGGATTGACTACAAGTCAGAAAAATTGTAGAAGGATGCCCAAGTCCATAAATTGGCCCATTCATAATGATACCCATAACATATTTAAATATGATTGATCTTATATCAATAGGCTTTTCCATTTGAATACAATAGTTTAAAATAGCACTTTCATTGGTAACTCTACTAATCTTCATAGTAGGGAGTAATTTTGCACAAATAAAGAAATGCCACTACTTTAAAATTGGATTAAGTGATGAAGCAGGAAAACTAATATATCCTTTATCTAGTATTTCACACATATCGCTTTCATTCGTTAGAAAATTATAAACATCTTGCATAAAATCTCACGTAGGAATGAAGTTAGTATAATTCTATCATATACAATTCATTAATCCTCGCAAGAGTAAATTGTACAACCTTTCCTCGTACGAAGACAACTCCTTGGGTAATTCCATGTAGATTTGCATAGAAATCCTTCACTACAGGCATAACAACCGCAACAGTAGTGTAACACAGAACTTCCCATCGCCTTTGCAAATATATCTTGTAAATTGGAATACTTGGATTGATCAATCCATGATTAACAAATATTCTTTCCTTGATCAATCTCTTCTTCGTAATAACTTTATCATATAACTTCTTAGCGTCAAAACTAATAAACTTTCTTTTACTAGTTTATCCTCTATAACTCCTTTTAGATAAGTTATTGATCAATCAATTAACTGAAGAGTTACAGTAGTAGGGGAAATTTCTCCCAAATCTAAACATTTAAAGATCGATAAGGGCATAAGATTGATACTCGCTCCTAAATCACATAAAGCTTTTCCATAAAACTTTTCACCAATTGCACAAGGTATAGTAAAACTATCAGGATCTTTTAATTTTTTAGGAAGCTTTTTTTGAATAATAGCACTACACTCTTCACTTAGTGCAACAGTCTCATGATATGTAAACTTCATTTTCTTATTTAGTACACCCTTCATAACTTTTACATTACTTGGCATTTGTTCCAAAGCATCAACAAAAGGAATATTTATCGTTAATTTTGTAAAGATTTCCAAAAATTTTGTAAATTGTTTATCTTTATTTTTTTGCTTCAGTTTTTGAGGAAACAGTGGTAATGGTTTTTTTAAAGGAACCTGTGTTTGTTCTTTTTCATGTTGATCATTTTCCTTTTCTTCCTTCTCTTCATCAACTTCAGTTTCTCTTTGGATCCTTGTATAAACTTTTTTTCTACTTCATAATTGAACAGCTTTAATTTGCTCTTTATTTTGATCTTTTGGATTAACTTCCACAGTACTCGGAAGAATTCCAGAAGGTCTTTTACTTAGTGCAGTAGCAATATGTCCTAATTGATTTTCAATATTTCTAATAGGAGCTCCTTGATTTTGTATTTGATTTCCCATATTCAACATCACTTTTTCCATTGTGAACTTCTTTTCCTTAACTTGTGGGTTAAGATTGGAGTTAAATCCTGAATGATAATAAGGTCAAAAATTAGGATTTCCTTGATTGTTCAGATTTCTGGATGGATTCACTAGATTGTTATAATTATTCCAGCTAAGATTAGGGTGATTTTTCCATCCAGGGTTAAAATAGTTAGAATAGGGATTGTTATTTCAATTATTTATAGCGTTTATAGTTTCATAAGATGGTTGAGTATCAAAAATCTATCCTAGTGAATTTTCCTCTAATACTGGGGGTATTTGAGAATATTTCACTCCTATTTGATCAATCTTTTTAGAAATAGTAGCAATTTGAGATGCCAAAATAGTCATTGCATCAGAATCATGAATATTGGCTACTTTATTAGGATTTACCCTTTCAGACATTGAAAATTATTAGTAGAAGAATATGCTTTATCAAAAGGTTTTAACATTATAGATCCGCCGGCAGCAGCATCTATAATAGATCTTAGTGATCCTACTAATCCATTGTAAAAGTTTTGAATTATTAACCAATCTGGCAAAGCATGGTGTGGACATTTTCTAAGAAGATTGTTAAATCTTTCCAAAGCTTCATATATCGATTCCCCTTCAAACTGACAAAAAGATGTAATATCATTTCTAAGCTTAGCGGTTTTCGAGGGTGGAAAATATTTACCCAAGAATTTTTGTGATAATTCTCCCCAAGTTCTAATAGATCCAGATGCTAATGAATTTAACCAAGCCTTGGCTTTATCCCTTAATGAAAAAGGAAAAATTCTAAGCCTAACATCATCTTTAGACACTACGTCATATTTAAATGTAGCACAAATCTCAAGAAAACTAGCAAGATGTAAGTTAGGATCATCAGTAGGTAATCCTCCAAACAGATTATTTTGTACCATTTGGATAATAGCGGTATTAAGATCAAATGAATTAGCAACAACATCAGGATTTTGAAAAGTCAAGTGAAGTTCCTCTGTTGTCGGATTCATATAATCTTTTAAAGGTCTTTGTCGATTCTCATTTATTAGATTTTTTAAGTTATTTGCCATTTCTTTTAAATTTTTAATTTCTCTTTGTTGTTTTCAAATTTTTCTAATAGTACGTTCTAACTCTGAATCGTAAGGTACTAAGCCTTCAAATCTAATATTTCACATAAATAAATAAAGTAAGCAAAGTAAAATTCTTTTTTTATATTTTTAATTTTTTATATATTTTTTTTATTTTTATATATTTTTATAGTATATATATTATCTCTAACTTTCCTAATTTATCAAAACTATTTAATTTACTTAAATTTAACAGTTACCTTCCCCACGCAACCGTGCCGAAAACTTGATCCCAATTTTTTATATGTAAGGATTTATGAAGTTGACACCACTACAACGCCCAAAACTTGATCCTTATATGAAAAGTAAGTTGTGTAAAATATATATAATTATAGGCAATTAATAATGAGATTCTATGCAAGTATACATATTGTTATCAAATAATGAAGGACTTTCTATTCAAGCCCCAAATATCGATCCCACAGGGAATGTGTAAATTGACAAATATAAGTTTTACTAGGAAATTTACAGAAAATCAAACGAAATCACTGTCACTAATTTTGAATGTTGAGATGTTATCAAAACTAAAGTACTTAACTATTAGCAAAACAGAAATGCAAAGTTTAAAAAGTAAATACTAATCTACTAACTTTGTTTATGTAATGAAGATTTCTTATGTGAAAAAACATCCTTCCCACTACATTGAGGTTCCGGTGAAATGAGATAAGATAAATGTTTATAAAATGTATTATGCCAAATATGAGCAATTATAATTCTCTACCCTGATACAGTGCATAGAAAATCATTGGGTAATCCTAGGTTAGTCCCTAAATCTGTGGCTAGGCTAGGAGGATATCGGGTCCCACTCCAGAGCTCTCACTTCACTTCACCTGAAGGCTAACTCTCGCTTTAGTTTTTAAACACTAAAATTGAATTGAGGATTTTAGTCTGTCACCCTAAAGATTCTCCAATTCTTTACCCAACAAAGAATTATTTTCCTATTTATTTGCACTTAATTTCATGAATGAATTTCTCCTCCATGAAATCAAATGTGATTCTCACTCTGTTGTAGAACTCATACTCCATTTCCCGTATCATTTGTTTCACAACATATTTTAATAATTAAATTGGCCAAATTGAAATGTAAATTAAGTTCGGAGTTGAAAAATCATCACAAGTTATTTATATTTTAATATTGACACATCATTTTATATCTTCATTTCACCATATCTCAAAGTAAGGATAATAATAGAGTGAACTACTCGGACTTCATGAGAAAGACATAACAAAGCACAGATTTTATATATAAAAGAAAGTTCATACAACACTAATAAACAAACAAAACTTATCTAAAACTCTTTCTCAAAGCAAATCCCTTGTAGCCTTTCCTTAGAAATGCAGGAAGAGGATATCTCTCACTTTTCTCTTTCTTCAACACTCTTACTGAAAGTTTCACACTAAATCTCACCACACAAACTCCAAACTATAAAAGAGAAATCACTAATGGACTCCAATATGATGGTGGAATGAAGATGGATTATGAAGAATGACGAAAAAGAATCGTAGAGGAATGTCTTGGAGCAAAAATGAGTCACTTTCCTGATGAATTTTGGCCCCATATAAATCCCAAGGTCGGTTCTCCAAGAGGTGCCTCCAAAATCTCTTAAAAAATTGTCCAAATACATCGAACCTTCAAGAAACGGGTGCTGAACTACTTTTGGTGCCGTCGGCGCTAGTTCTGGCGCCGAGTAAAAATTTCAGCAGTTCTATTGTTCTGCGCGGTCGGCGCTGCCCTCGGCGCTGTCGGCGTTGAGTACTTCTTCAAAAACATCATTTTAACTCTAAATTACTTCCTTTTTGCTTCCTTTTTGCTTCCTTTTTTGCTTTTAGTCATAAAAATCAACAACCTGTAAGAAAACATCAAAATACCTTTTATTAAGGTGCAATATCACCAAAAATAAATATAAAATATGGGTCTAAAAATTCATATATTTTTGGTGCATCAAAATCCCCCAAACTTACATGTTACTTGTCCTCAAGTAACTCCTCTACTATAATAAAATATATGATTTATGGTAAAGAATTTAACTTCTGGACTTCCATATTTAAGTTCTCTAAACACAATAGTATAACTTAAGAAAAATTCAAAACAACTCCAGTTAATACTAAAGGTACTAGGATATTCAGTAATTAAGTCGAAGATTTCTAATCCTTTATTTCTTTCAAGAAAACTTACAATTTTTCATATTAAAGTAACTTAGAAAATTCATATGAAAAAGAACTTCATAAAAATTTACTGATCATTAAGCTAATACTCAAATAAAAAGTTCAGAAAATGTGTCCAAGTCTTTTTCCTTAAGTTGATTTAAGTGAAGCAAATTTTTAATTAGGCATCTCCTCAAGCTTCTCCCCACATATACACCAAACATCTCTTTTGAAGGTTTTTTCTTTTATTAGGGGCTGCCTCCTTTCCAAAGAAATTCAAAGTTCCCTCCAAAAGTCAACTCTTTTGAATTCAAAAGAGATGTCCTTTGATCCAAGAGACATATCCCTTCATGAAAGAACCTTCCAAAGTGTCTAGATGGATTGAATTACTGCAATAGGTGTGTAGAACAAGTGTCTCTTTGAAAATTCATGTAAAATTTATCTCGAACTACCTTAATTTATAAAAATTCATCTCTGGTGCATCATACATCAGTTCTAGCTCATCATGTGCCAGTTCTCCTTTGATATTTTAACTGACCCATAAGAGGGTTACTCAAAGAATTTCAAAGTCATTTGAGTTATATTTGATGAGTTATGAAGTGGGGAGCCATAAGGGCAAAATGATGATTTTGGATTTTTATTGCCTTAATTAATATTTTGGATCAACCAAGGGGTAAATGGGTAATTTTGATCATATTGAACTCTTTTGGATGTTTGAAACACAAGGGATTAAAAGGTAGAAACAAATTTGCCACTTTTTATGACAAGGGTAGAATTGTAATTATGTTAATTATTATGACTTGTAAGTTAATTTAGTGCGATGAAACTAAGGTAGCGAGCTTAAGATAGGAAGATAATAATTCACTCAATTGAAGTCCTTAATTGGTTATTAGATGATAGTAAGATTTTTTTATAAGAATCTATTCCACTCAAGTTAATATTTTGATAATTGCAAATGTACTCATGAAATTGTTAAGAGCTTTGTAGTTAGCTAGGTTTGACATTTGAACTTGTTTAATGAGGTTTAGGAAAGAAAGACATGATTGATTAACAGCTCTAAACACTAAAAGCCCAATTTTATTGGTGGGTACAAGGTGCTCAATGGCTTAAGCTTGTTCTAACGACACCCAATCACATAACTCTTAAATGAAACATTAACGATTAATTGAATACCCTTCTCATGAGATAATTAAAATATCAGGTCACTGAGCATAGGATGTATTAATTCATTGAAACTAAATTTAAATTTTAGGATGACTAATTGAACAACATAATAGGTCTAAATGATCTTAAAACATTTTAAAAAGATTTAAAGGTTGTTAGGGATTTCTCCCTAAAACACTTTTATGATATTTTGAATATTTTTAAAAGTCAATCAGATTTATCATTCTTTGCTCAATAAAATCATCTGTTAAAATCTTTAGGGTCTCATGAAGTCATGACTTGGGGTTTAGTAGCTACAGCGTCATTTGCTCTTCTTGTTTTTCCTATTTCTACAAAATCAGATATATTGCAAAAGCTAATCTTTCAGCGAGAGTGTGAGAAGATGACAGGTAAGCATTTACATTTTGTAATGTAAATTTTATTTTCTTTACAAAACTTTCTTACTTGTACTTGAAATAGATATGCATGCGACATCAAAAGAAAAAAAACTTTTCCAAAATCAATCAACCTTTTTGTTCAAAATTAAAAAAGATTTTTAAAACCAAAATAAAAAAAAGAACATAACTTCATAATACGTCCTTTTAAATTTACGGGAGTCACTCGGATGAGGTAACCCACGGTTTCTAACGAGATCTCCTTAGTTTAAATAAGTTTAACAACCCGTTTAAGCTAAGTAAATTTAAAAGATAATAGTGGTGCCAGAATGAGGGAATCGTGGGATCATAACCAGTGTTGCTCTAATTTACTTTAAACCCCCCCCCCTCATTTTGAATTGAAACTTGTCATTTAAATTTTTGAACCTTGAGACTTTAGGACTGCTACTTCATCGAGGGGCTCAGAGCTAACTTTATGGACAACAATCTACAATAGCATGAGGGTCTACAACAGCATGGGAATCTACAACAACACATCTATTTCTCCTAGAATTAAATAGCAAACCATTAGACTTTGAGGTCGTTTACCTAGTGCAACATAAATCCTCACATCATCTTTAGGCCTTTACACAATCATGTTGTGCAATTTATGACCTAACTTGTTTTAGGATTTCGAGGTTGTCATTCATCATGATATAAATCCTCCTATCTTCTAGGCTATTTGTATGATTGTGTCATACAAATACAAGCCCTAATAAATAATAAATGGTAAGAAGAAACATTCAACAATTCTCTTCTCGAAACTGAAGCAAAACCATAGGATAACTTGGAAAGTCATTGAGGTTCTCCTCAGGGTCTGTGACAACCCCTAGTTTCTCTTCCATTGGGTTCCAAAACAATGTTCTGAATTTGAGCTTCTCCCATTTGATACTCGGTCCAATCTTTAAAAAGTCCAATCCTTTAAAATTTTTGGAGATAATAGTTTCTGATCTAAATCAAGAGTTTTCTTATGTGACTTTAGTTATTCAAGATGTAATTAACTATAAGGGCTTGCCTCTATAGGGAGCTTTAAGAACCCAGGTAATATAAACCTTATCTAATCTTCCATATTAGTTAGGGGAACATGTTGGCTTATATAAATGGTTCGCAGAACAAAAGGATGTCATAAACTCTATTGTTTATTTAATCGAGCCTCATGGATAAGTGATATGCCTATTCCTTGAGATAGATATATAACTTGTAGTGTTATGCTCTCTTATTTAAATTATTATTTATATGAGATCGATTCAGTCTGGTATTTTTAAAAATTAAAACATTACCTTTCAAAATTAGATTACTATATTTCTAAAAAAGTTAAATTTATATGTATAATAAATTAAATCAATACCATTTTTTAGTGACCGACCAATTTCTAGCGACTCTGCTGGGGATTAGCTCTAGTCACCATTATAATAAAAAAGTCTTGCCTTCATACATCAGTAATGTGCCCATGTTCCTCATCGACCAAATTACCCTTCTTATGTTGGCATGCTTTGCTCATTTCTTTCCTAAGCAAGTACGATCAACTCTTTCAGATTTTAGGACCGTCTTTCTTACTATCTTTAAACAAAGAGATTCAAGAGTCCTTTAGAACTTTATCCTTTTGTCAATAGGTGTGTTGGTGGACAAGTTCCGTCTGGGCGATGTGCGTTGTGAAGTTGGCCATGCACTTGGTCCTAAATTTCTCTGTTTCTGTGTATCTTTTGGGTTTGGTTTGATATTCTTCGAATCAAGTCAAGTTGTTACATCTCTTCATGCTCATTTAATTTGTTAATTGAAACTCTTTAATGATGTAATCATAAATAAACACTAAATTTGAAAATTAAAATAAGAAAGGACATATCCAGTGATACACCAAAATAATATGTTATGCTTTTTTTGGTGATATTACACTTTAAAGGGGGTATTTTTATGTTTTTGTTGCAGGTATATCAATTTTAGACATTTGGAGCAAAAGTAGCAAAATGGACAAAATTTGGAGCCAAAACAACAAAGTTTTGAATTTTAGCACATGATGCGCCAGATTGCCGCCAAATGCGCCGAAATGGCGCCAGATGTGTTGAATTAGTGCCAAATGTGCCAAAGCCCAGAACAACACGATCTTCAGCAAACTGGTGCATGATGCGCCAGGTTGGTGCCAGATGTGCCATTTGACAGAGAGTTGGCGCATGATGCACCAGATTTGGCGCCAGATGTGCCAGGGACAACTTTTTACGGAATTTTTAAAGGGGACGCTTGTTCTAAACACCCCTTAGAGTAATTCAATGCATCTAGACACTTTGGAAGGTTCTTTTATGAAGGGATATGTCTCTTGGATCAATGGGCATGTCATTTGAATTCAAAAGTGTTGACTTTTGGACAGAATTTTTGGGGGAAAATTTGAATTTTTTTTGGAGGAAGACAACCTTCAATTCTAGTGTTTGAAGGGGGGTGAGTAGGTGGTGTGTGGTGTGAGTTAGAGATAGAGAATGTCAAGGGCTTGGAAACTTTCTTCAAGGATTGTAAGAAGAGAAGGAATGTGAGAGATTTCTTCTTCATTACACTTCTAAGAGAGAATTGAGAGTGTTTGTAAAGAGAGAGAATTTGAGAAAACTTCTAGGAGTTTGCTTGAGAAGGATTGTGAGATAAGTTGTGTCTTTTATTTCTATTTTGTAAACTTATTTTATTAATGGAATATGTGTTTTGTCGTATCATTCTCATGAATTTTGAGTAGTCTTCTTTATCATTATCCCTACTTTGAGATATGGTTTTTTCAAGAATTGATTTTGTTTTATATGACCCTAAATGTCAATAATTTGTCATGATTTGAATTCCGATCTTTATTTATTTTTTGATATGGCCAATTGAAATGTTAAAATATGTTGAGAAATGTATGTTCCGAAAGGACTATGATTTCTATAGCATGGAGAGAATCTTATTTAATTTTATGGGAGAGTATTTCATCCATGGATTTGTGCGCAAATAAATAGAGAAATATAGTTTTTTGGATGCATAATTAGAGATTTTAAGGTGATAAATTAAAGTCCCCAATTTGGTCCAGTTGATTGAAAACTGATGCGAGATTATTAGCCCTCAAGGGAGGGAGTAGTGGGAGCTCTAGAGTGGCAGCCTGTATCCTCCCAACCTAACCACGTAAATAGGGACCAAACTCTGGATTATTCAATGTTCTTTATGCACTCGGAAAATGGTAAAGAATAGGATTGCTCCTGTTTAGCACAAAATAGTTTGTTTATATATATATATATATATATATATATATATTCAAATAATTTGAATTTCTTCACAAACCATATACGCATTGTAAAGGGAAATGATGCTTTCTTAAATTTGAACTTTCCATCACAATATCTTACTTTTAATTTTAGTAAATTTACTTTTGAAAGTTTAGCATTTAATTTAGTTAACTTTGTCTTTCAACTACAATTTAATCAACATTCACTTGTTACTTAGTATACAAACTTCACACTTTACTTTTTGTATTTTATACAATTATACTTTACATTATAAAACTAAGAGCTTATTTACAGGCATTTTCAACTTCCCTGTGGGATTGATATCTAGGACCCTTTATTACTTGAGTGATACGTATACTTGCATTATTTTTAAAGTGGATTTGATAGTTTAAAGATTATTAAAAGATAAAAATATTTTAATTGAAGTTATTTTATTAGGATTTATTTTCATATTTGTTATTATATATGCCATGTGTATTTTGTAATATTGAATAATATTTGCAAAACTAACACACTAAATCTACCCGCATTAAGTTTTTGGCGTCGTTGTCGGGGAAGTAACGAAAAGTAGTAGTAGTAAGTTATTTTATAATTTATAGTATTTTTATTTTTAAATTAAAAAAAATAAAAAAAAGAGATGAGTGTTTGTAGTTTAGTTTGAATATTTTCTTATTTAAGTGTGTTTGCTTATTTTTAAATTACTTGTTGTATCTTTTTATGCATAGTGTAAGACCTGAAAATTTAGTACCTTACGATTCTGAGTTTGAAAGAACAATTAGAAAAATTCAAAAACAATAAAAAGAAATAGACCATATTAGCAAAACGACTTGTAATTTGAGTAATGCTAGAAATGAAAATGAACACCATCAAAGACCTTTAGGAGCTATGCTAATCCTACGATAAATGAGATTCGTTTAAGTATACAAAATCCTGTTGTAGCTGTCAATTCATTTGAGCTTAAACCTACAATTATCCATATGATTCAAAACAATTAGTTTGGGGGAATACCTACTGAAGATCCTAATTTACACCTTGCTAGTGTTTTAGAACTGTGTGCTACATTTAAATATGATGGAGTGTCAAATGATGTCGTCATACCTAAACTTTTTCCTTTTTCACTAAGGAATAAAGCTAATATGTGGTTAAACTTGTTAGCATATGGATCTATCAGATTTTGGGGAGATTTATCAAAAATATTTTTATCTAAGTAATTTTCACCTTAAAAAACTACTAAGCTTAGAAATGATATTACATCTTTTTGTCAGTTTGAAGGGGAATCAATTTATGAAGCCTGAGAAAGATTTAAAGATCTCCTTAGAAAAGGTCCATATCATGCATTGCTATATTGGTTAATAATTCAAACATTTTATAATGGATTGGTTGGATCTCTTAGATCGATAATTGATGCTGGTGGTGGTGGATCTTTAATGACAAAACCATTTAATGAAGCATATTCTTTAATTGAATAAATGACTAATAATAATTTTCAATGGCCCTTCGAATGGGTAAATCCAAAAAGAATAGCCAATATTCATGATTCTGTTACAATATCTATATTAGTTGCATAAATAGCTGTAATATCGAAGAAGATAGACTAATATGGAATGAATTATTCTCAAACATCACATGTGCTTGAGGAAAATTCACTGGGACAAATGATAAAATCTCAATCTTCTTATGAGACCTTAAATGCAATAAATAATCATTATGCTAATTATTATAATCTCAATTAGAAAAATCATCCAAATTTTAGTTGGAGTAACAATAATTCTAATGTTGCAAATCCGCAATGGGGAAACAACACTATGAACCCATTGGGAAACTCCAATAATCAAGGAAATCCAACTTATAAACCTTATTACCCTTCAAGATTTAATAATTTGCTGAGTAAGGAAAAATTTTTTCAATGGAAGATTTGATATTGCAAATGAGGAGTCAATTATAAAGTCAAGGAGCAGTAAATAGAAATATGGAAAATCAATTGGGATGTATTGCTACCGCACTTAACAATAGACCTCCAGAAACTTAGCGTAGTAATGTTGAAGTAAATCCTAAAGATCATAGCAAAGAACAAATTAAGGCTATTCAATTTAGAAGTGGAAAAGAATTAGAAAACAGAGTTCAAAAAGAAGTGGAAGTTGAAGTTGAAAAAAATGTGGTGGAAAATGGACAATCTAGTGAAGATTTTTATTTTGAGTCAGAATGTCCTATTAAACCAACAAAAGTCATTGTAGAAAGACCACCACCTTCATTTCCTCAAAGATTGAAGAAAAAAAATAAAGATAACCAATTTTCTAAATTTCTAAAAATATTGAGGAAATTAATGATAAACATTTCATTTTTTGAAGCTTTGGAACAAATGCCAAGCTATGTGAAGTTCATGAAGGATATACTTAATAAGAAAAGGAAGTTTGTAGATAACGAGTATGTTGCACTCAGTAAAGAGTGTAGTGCTATAAGATCCTGGAAGTTTTACAATTCCTTGTGATATTGGCAAAAGATTTTTTGAAAAAGCTTTATGTGATTTAGGAGCCAGTATTAATCTTATGCCCTTATCAATTTTCAGAAGGTTGGGCTTAGGGGACATTTCACCTACGACTGTAACTCTTCAGTCAGTCGATCGTTAGATTACCTATCCTAAAGGAGTTATAGAATATGTTTTGGTAAAAGTTGATAAATTTATCTTTCCCGTAGACTTTATTGTATTAGATATGGAGGAAGATAAAGAAATTTGTATCATTTTAGGAAGACCATTCCTGACCACTGGAAGACCATTGATAGATGCGCAGAAAGGAGAATTAACTATGAGAGTTAGTGATCAAGAGGTTACATTTAATATTGCAAAATTAATGAGATACCCTGCAAAAGAGCAAGAGATTGAATGCTTCAGAATGGATTTCAATTAACATCTAAGCCATGAATATTTCAAAAAGACATTTGAAAGAGAATTTGAAAAGGAATATATGGAAAATCCAAATTAGGAAGAAATTCAAGATAAATCTACGGAAGTGAGTAATGAAGATTTGAATTATGTTTAGAAAAAAATTAAAATGTTAGATTCTATAGAAAGTAATAAGAATTTGATTTCATCTATTGAGAAACCTCCTGAACTAGAACTAAAAACACTTTCTACACATTTGAAGTATGCATTCTTAGGAGATTTATCTACATTACATGTTATAGTATCCTCATAATTAATTGATGATCAAGAACAAAAGATGTAAGAAACTTTGAAAAGACATAAAAAAAGCATTTGGATGAACATTAGCTAATATTAAAGGAATTGATCATTCAATTTGTATGCATAGAATGTTATTGGAAGATCAACATGAACCAAGAGCTGATCCTCAAAGGAGATTAAATTCAATGATGAAAGCAATTGTTAAGAAAAAAATTTTAAAATGGTTAGATGTTGGAATAATATATCCTATTTTAGACAGTGTTTGGGTAAGTTCAATTCACTGTATCCCAAAGAAATGAGGAGTGACTGTAGTGACAAATGAGAATAATGAATTAATATCAACAAGACAAGTCACTGGATGGCGAATCTACATAGACTATAGAAAATTAAATTCTTCCACCATGAAGGATCATTTTGCTTTACTCTTTTTGGACCAGATGTTGGATAAGGTGACTGTGCAAAGATATTTTTGTTTTCTAGATGTATATACTAGCTATCATTAAATATCTATAGCTCCACAGTATAATGAGAAAACAACATTTACTAGTCCTTATGAAACTTTTGCTTTTTGGAGAATGCCCTTTGGATTATGTAATGCGCCTACAATAATTCAAAGATGTATGATGTCAATTTTTCAGTGATTTAATTGAAAAAGGGATTAAATTCTTTATGGAAGATTTTTCTGTGTTTGGAACTTTATTTGAAATATGTCTAAATCATTTAGAGAAAGTTCTTGAATGATGTGAAAAGAATAATCTCATATTAAACTAGGAGAAATGACAGTTTATGGTTGCAGAAGGAATTCTGCTTGGGCATAAAATTTCAGAAAATGACATGAAAGTAGATCCTACAAAAATTTAGGTTATATCAAACTTACCTCTGCCTACATATGTAAGAGAAGTTAGGAGTTTTTTATGACATGTTGGATTTTACAGGAGATATATTATAGATTTTTCAAAAATTACTAAACCCTTATGCCAACTTATGGAAAAAGATATAAAATTTGATTTCAACCAAGATTGCCTTAAAGCCATTGAAATTTTAAAAGAAAAATTGATCACTGCTTCTATAATTGTTTCACATGATTGGAAGAAATCTTTTGAATTAATGTGTGATGCTAGTAATTATGCAAATAGAGTTGTATTAGGGCAGAAATATGTTAAGATTAACTACACCACCACTAAAAGAGAGTTATAAGCCATTGTGTATGATTTTGATAAGGTTATGTCATATCTGATTGGAGCTAAATGTGCTGTGCATACTAACCATTCAACTATTAAATATTTGATGCTAAAAAGGATGCAAAACCAAGATTAATTAGATGGGTACTTCTGAAGCAAGAGTTTGATTTTGTAATAGTCGATAAAAAAGGGATTGGTCATCAAATTGTGGATCATCTATTTAGGCTAAAACAAGAAGAAATACTTGACATGGAAAAAGAAATTAATGAAACTTTTCCTAATGAACAACTTTATACTTTAAAAGGATGAGAAATACCTTAGTATGCTGATATTATAAATTATTTTGTTAGTGATATTTTACAATGTGTATTAAAAAAACAACAAGAAAAGAAATTCATTTATGATGCAAAGTCTTATTTTTGGTATGAACCTTATATAAACAATTCAAAGATTTGGTAATGAGACAATGTGTGCCTTACAAAGAAATTCACGAAATTATTCAGAAATGTTATGATTCCAAATTTGGAGTACATTTTGGGAATGATAGGATTGTTCATAAAATTTTGCAATTTGGATTTTATTGGCCTACTCTATTTAGAGATGTTAATATATATATATATATATATATATATATATATATATATATATATATATATATATATATATNTATATATATATATATATATATATATATATATATATATATATATATATATATATATATATATATATATATATATATATATAAATGTGATCGGTGTCAGAGAGTAGGTAATATTTCAAGAAAAGATGAAATACCTCTAAATTTTAATTTAGAAATTAAAATTTTTATGCGCGGGGATTAGATTTTATGAGACTATTTATACCTTCATTCATAAATATTTATATATTGATTGAAGTAGATTATGTTTCAAAATGGATTGAAGCAATCACTTTACCTCGATGTGATGCTCAGAGTGTTTCAAAATTTTTAATGAAAAATATTTTTACAAGATATGAAATGCCGAGAGTAATCATTACCAATGGAGGATCTCATTTTAGAAATGCAACAATTGCAAGATTGGCGGAAAAATATAATATAATGCATAAAATTACAACTGCTTGTCATCCCCAGATTAGTGGTTTAACAGAAGTATCTAATCGTGAAATTAAAAGAATTTTGGAATAAAGTGTTAATACTAATAAAATGGATTAGTTTGCTAGATTAGATACTGCATTATAGGCATACATGACTGCTTATAAGACATTTATAGGTATGTTCCCTTATAGATTAATTTTTGGGAAAACTTATCATTTGCCAGTAGAATTAAAACATAAAGCTTATTGGGCTATAAAGGAATTTAATTTTAATTTGAAAGACGCTGGTGAGAAAAGATTATTACAATTGAATGAGCTTAAACAAATTAGAAATGAAGCTTACAATAATGCAAGAATTTATAAAGAAAAGATGAAAGAATGGCATGATGAGAAGATAATAAAAAGTGAATCTAAACTTGGAGTGGAAATTTTACTATATAATACAAGATTGAAGTTATTTCCTGGGAAACTTAAGTCTAGGTGGAAAGGGTCATTCAAAGTTATAAAAGCCTATCCCTACGGAGCAGTTAACATTGAAGATCTCAAGACTGGAAGAATATTTAAAGTGAATGTGCACAGATTGAAACCATATTTTGATGGTCAAAGACCAGCTTTTAAAGAGATTATAATATTGGGTCACCCATAATAAAGACTGAGAATGTCGTGCTGACGACATTAAACCAAATGCTTAGTGGAAGGCAACCCATTTGTATTATTGTTTAGTTTAATTTTGAGTTTTTGTTTAAAATATTTTAGGTTTATTTATAATTATGTCTTTATATAGTATGTGTATTTGAGAAAATGTTTAGAAACATCTTTATTTACCTAATTTTATGGAAAAATTGAGAATTTATTGGATTGAAATTGAAATAGTGTAGTTTTTGGAACTGGCGCATGATGCGCCAAATTGACACGTGAAGCGCTGATACACCTAATATAGATAGTATTTTTAGAAACATTTTATACCCATTTTTGAGATATTGCGCGTTAATGGAAGATATTTATGTGTTTTTCTTTCAGGTACAAGTAAAAAAGGTGAAAAATGCTAAAAGGGGTGAGAAAAAATCAAATTTTGAGCAAAAATGTGAAAATGGTGCAAAAGTATTTTGGTGTCTAAGCGCTAGATCCGGCGCTTAAGCACCGGTGAAACAGAGAAGGCTCCGCCTAAGCATCAGAGGCCCCATGCTTAAGCGCCAGAGGCAATTATGTGACGGTTTACTTCATTTTGCCAAATTTTGACGGAACATTTGAGGCACCTATTGGCTAAAGAGGGTGGTTATGTCCACTAAAAACAAAAATATGGTTAGAAGACTTATGAAAGGAGGCATTTTTTGGAGAATACATCAAATTTGGACACATTTTGAAGAGTTATCAAGACACCTCTTAGAGATTTATAAAAGAAGAAAGTTGAGACTTTTTCAAATGTGCTTGAAAGTCTTGGAAAGGGAAGTTCTAAGAAGAGTTAGAGATAGTTTTGGAGAGGTTTTCAGGTACCACAAATTTACTTTATCCTTTTTATTTTTAGTTTTATTTAGAGAGTAAAAGTGTTGTAAAAGAGAAGAGATTCAAAGGAACTTCAAGAGTTTGGTGGAGGATTTGAGATAAGTTTTTATCTTTTATTTCTAAACTACTTTTGGTTTTAATCGAGACTTCTTGTTGGTTTGACAATAATATCTACTTTTAAACTAAAGTGTGGTTTTATTTTCTCCATGGATTCTGAGTAGTTTTCCTTATCTTTCTCCTTAAAATGATAAGTAATTAAAGTGTTGAAAGGAAGTTGTAGAGAGTATTGATTTTTAATGTTGGAAGAAGTTGTGATGATTTAAATCCATGTACTTCATTTACTTCTTGATTTAGCCTATCCAGAGGTTAAAATTTGTTGTAAGAACATGTAAGAGCCGAGCAAGTATTGTCTCAGTCAACAATTGGAAAGAATCACATGAGGTTTTATGAATAAGAATGTAATTCATATGATTTAGTGCAAATAAATAGGGAAATAATCTTTGAACGGTGTAGAGTTAAAGGACTTTAAAGTGATAGGTTAAAGCCCCCAACTTGGTTTATTGTTTTAGGTTCTGATACAAGATGTTAGCCCTTAGGTGGAGGGAATCGATGAAACTCTAGAGTAAGAGCTGGTATCTTCTCTGCCTAGCCAGTCTTTAGAACTATTCAAACTTTAAATTAGCCAATGTTCTTTATAGTATCTCCAGTAAGGGTAAAGAATATTATTGCTCCTATTTGGCACAACACAATTTGCATACTTCCACAATAAAATTCTTATACTTATTACTGACTCATGATAAGGAGAAAGATATTTTCATATCAAGTGCTTTTCTTTTACATAAACTCAAGTTATCATTAGAAGTTATATTGTTTTGTCAAAATATCAAAAATACCAAAAACATTAAATTTTACCTACTGTGAAAATATCTATAGTTTAAGTAATTGTCTTTTTTAAAATAGAAGGTTTGTTAATAAATAGTGCATATTTCTTATTTTCCCTATAGGTTCGATATTTAGGTCTCAATAAAAAACTCCTATATTACATGATAACGATACGTATACTTGTATAGTATCCCAATATATATATATATTAAAAAGTTAAATTCTTTTTTCTCCTGGATCAAGTTTTTGGTTCTGTTGCAAATTAAGGAAAAATATCATTAAAGACATTGTTATATTGTTGCATATAAACAGTAACAGGATCATGCATCAAATTCCAGAGAGCTGACGTATGATGCACCAGAATTGGTGCATGATGCGTCGCGATGACGAAAATGACTTCAAACATTTCCAAAGGTAGCTTTTGGTGGTTTCTTCTCCTTATAACTACAAAAACTAATTTCTAAGTCTTTTTTAAGTGAGAAAACGAGGGAAAAGCCTCTAGATTTCAAATCTAATGGCGTCCCACTCCAAAAATACTGCATGATTTGGTATTTTCAACCGGAGAAAGTCTGTCAGTTTCAATGCGCAGAAGTTGCATGATCGTGTTCTAGTGAAGAAGAGGTTAATTAAAGAAATTGGATTTGTGAATCGAGGATTCAACACACCGAATACTCAAGTTGAAGAGATCATTGCACAGAGACGTTGGGAAGTGCTTTGTTACAATACTATTGCCATAGTCTTCCTTGTGGTGAAATATTTTTATGCAATCTACATGGAATCAACCAAAGAATTGTCTATGTGCCAGGCAGGTTTGTGCAATTCACTCTTTCAAGAAGAATCAAGATGTTTATGATTGAGAATGTGTCTATATGCCATTATGTGAGTTTTACCCCTATGAGAGACAATATAAATGAACTCTACCGGTAGCTTATGGATGAAGATGTGAATTGGGAGGCCAGAGATGATGGAAATGTAAGTTTTTCATCATCATTGTTAAATCATACTTCTAAGGCATGACACTTCTTTATTGCATCAAAATTATTGCATAATATGAAGATCAGTAAGGTGACTAAGGAGAGCCCTATTTGAAATTCTTGTATTCAAACCGAAAAACTTATTGATATTGGAGCCATTATTGTGAAATTGGTTTGGGTTTGATTATGAAGGGGTCTGGAACTGGGCTTGGAAATCCATCCACTATTTTCCTACTATGTAGTTAGCACAAGTATCTTATGAAAGTTGAGAAATAGTACTTCTTTAAAAGCCAATGGATCCAGAAGTATATTGCAGTTGTATTAGAATGAGAGATGAAAACGATATGAATGTACTGATGGATCAGGAATCCCAGAATTCATCACCTATTCAGCCTTACTTCAATTCAAATGCACTTTTGAAAAGGATCTAGAAGAGAGAAAAAGAGGTGCAAAATCTAATGCATACAATAGGAAATATTTCTGAAATGTTAGATCATCTGGATTGGAGACTAGTCGTATTGAAGATTGTTTGGTACGTATGCTCAAGAAACATACTTGGATTGGGGAAGACTCGACTAATGAGTTTCCTTACCAACCCTTCTACAACCTGTATGTGCATTACCAATCTATGGGACATATCTAGAAGAGAGTGAAGAAGATGTTTGAATTTAGTTTATGCATGAAATATTTTGTTTAATATTATTTATTTTAGTTACTTTGTTGTGTTGGATTGCATTTACTAGTATTGTTGAACTTTGTCTATGATTATGCTTTGTATTTAGATGTATAGATTTCATTGTTAGGATGTTTGGCTTGCTTTAAATTATTGAAATAGATGTTTGTTGGCTTGATAAATGTTAGTTTGTAATAGCGCAAATTTTATATATAAAAGTGAGTTTTGTGTTATTTGTTTGTTGTTAGATTAATGTTTACCTATGTTTACAAATGTTCATTTAAGTTAATTAGATGTTAACAAAAAGCGGTACGGAGCAAATTTCCACAAAAATCAAAATCTGGGGAATTTGTGCTCTAGCGTTTTACAGAGTGTTGGCGCATGATGAGTCAGATTTGGCACATGATGCGTCAAAAACCTGAAGACGCCTAATTGCCTAAAAAATCACAAAATCGCACAGACAAGCTCCATTTTCACTGGTTGAGTCATCTCCTAGCTTTAA
Source organism: Phalaenopsis aphrodite (assembly GCA_003013225.1). Taxonomy (NCBI): domain Eukaryota; kingdom Viridiplantae; phylum Streptophyta; class Magnoliopsida; order Asparagales; family Orchidaceae; genus Phalaenopsis; species Phalaenopsis aphrodite. Next base: position 434,402 of record NEWO01000157.1, on the reverse strand, counting down.
ACCTTTACCCAGGGCTTTACATTATGGATGATAGAGAAGATTTTGGAGGCCAAAAGTCATAGATTTCATTTTCTCTTGATAAGAGCTTCACTTTAACTTAGAATTTTTTTTATTTTCATAATGGGATTTTCCTACATTGTGGAAGATCCAAAATTTGGGATTTTTGATGAAAAGGCTTGAAGAAAACTCATGGTGAAAAGTTTCTTATCAAATAATCTAGCTTGAGGAGTTAGATTTTATATTTAGTAATTAATTTGGATATTCATAGATTTTCCAATGGCTCCCCAAGTGAAGAGAGGAAGGCCATCTGCGAATTTTGATTCATGAAGATTCATTAACTTCAAGGCTCAACATAGTTATAATACTCAAATGTAGACCAGAAGATTGATCCAAGAACGGGCGTTTACGAATCCAGGTGACAATATTGAAAGGTTGATCCTCACCAGAAACTGAGAAAGATTCAGCTACTTCACTGTTGTAGCTATTGGCCCCATGATTCTGGAGTTCTATGCTAACACGAGGTTCACTGAGGGTGATCACATCTTGGTTAGAGGTAAGCAAGTAGAATTTACTGCTAATCAGATCAATGTTTTTTATGGGCTAAGGAATGTATATCATGATGAGTACGTTGCATTTATGATGATTGATTCATCACTGGATGAAGTGATTGCCTTTTTGACTGATGGAAAAGAAGAATGGAAGATTAAGAATAACAAGATAGTTAACTTCTCCGCTTCCCTGTTGATGAGTCAGTCAAAGGTATGACATCACTTTATTTCTACTAAGTTATAACCAATGAATCATCTTGCTGATGTTATAAAGGATAGATCAGTGTTGAACTGTTTCATCCAGAACATGAAAGCAATAAATGTTGGTGCACTCATTGTTCATCATGCTCGAAGTATAGTTGGTAGTTCTACAACTAGTGGTTTGGGATATCCCGCCCTGTCAAAAAGTAGGTAATATTTCAAGAAGAGATGAAATGCCTCTAAATTTTAATTTAGAAAATGAAATGTTTGATGCATTGGGATTGGATTTTATGGGACCATATATACCTTCATTCAGAAAAATATAGATATTGATTGCTATGGATTATGTTTTGAAATGGACTGAAACAATCGATTTACCTCAATGTGATGCTCGAAGTATTTCAAAATTTTTAATTAATAAAATATTTACAAGATATGAAATGCCTAGAGTAATCATTACTGATGGAGGATCTCATTTTAAAAATGCAACAATTGCAAGACTGGTAGAAAAATATAATATAATGCATAAAACTGCAACTGTTTATCATCTCCAGACAAGTAGTTTAGTAGAAGTATCTAATTGTGAAATTAAGAGAATTTTGGAAAAAAAAAGTGTAAATTCTAGTAAAATAGATTGGTCTGTTAGATAAGATACGACATTATGGGCATACATGACAGCTTATAAGAAACCTATAGGTATGTCCCCTTATAGATAATTTTTTTTGGGAAGACTTGTCAGTTACCAGTAGAATTGGAGCTTAAAACTTATTGGGCTACAAAAGAATTCATTTTCAATTTAAAAGATGCTGGTGAGAAAAGATTATTGCAATTGAATAAGCTTAAAGAAATTAGAAATGAATCTTATGATAATGTTAGGATTTATAAAGAAAGAATGAAGGAATCGAAGATTTAAAGATATGAAGAAAATAATTTGACGCTAGACACGAAGATTTATTATACAATACAAAATTGAAATTATTTCTTGGAAAACTGAAGTCTTGGTGGAAAGGATCATTCAAAGTTGTAAAGTCTATCCCTATGGAGCTGTTAATATTGAAGATCCTAAGACTGGAAGGATATTTAAAGTAAATGGGCACAGATTGAAACCATTTTTTGTTGGTCAATGACTAGTTTTAAAAGAAAAAATAATGTTGGGTCACCCAGAATAAAGACTGGGAATGTCAAACTAGCAACATTAAACCAAGCGCTTTGTGAGAGGCAACCCATACTTATCGTTGTTTATTTTTCTTTTTAAGTTTTTTTTTTATTTGGAATATTTTACATATATTTATATTTGTGTTTTTATAGAGTCCATGTATTTAATAAAATAATTCAAAAATGAATTTTTAATCAAAATAAAAAATGCAAATTTTTTGGAACTAGCGCATGATGCGCCGAATTCCACAGAGCTGGCGCATGATGCGCTAGAATCGACACATGATGCGCCATGACAATGAAAATGACTTAATGTTTCAAAAGACATTTTTTTTTGTTTTTTTGATAGGTTTTTCTCTTTAAAACTCTCAATTTCTTTAAGGGACAACGACTGTAACTTATTGGAAAATGAAAATGACTTAATCAGCGCATAGAACTTATTGGAAAATGAGGGAGGAGTCACTATATTTCAATTCTAATGGAGCCCCACTCTAAAAAATTCACTTGATTTAGGATTTTCAACTGGAGAATGTCTGTCAGTTTTGATGCACAGAAGTTGCATGATCGTGTTCTAGTGAAGATGAGGCTAATCAAAGAAAGGTAGTTTGTGAATTAAGGATTCAATACACGGAATACTCGAGTTGGAGAGATCATTGTGCAGAGACATTGAGAAGTGCTTTGTTACACTACCATAGTCGTAGTTGTCCCTATGGTGAAAGAGTTTTATGCAAATTTACATGGAATCAACCAAGGAATTATCTATGTGCGAGGCAGGTTTGTGCAATTCACTCCTTCAAGAATAAAAGAGAAGCTTGAGATTGAAAATGTGTCTATTTGCCATTACACAAATTTTACCCCTACGATAGATAATATGAATGAACACTATCGGTACCTTACGGATGAAGATACAAATTGAGAGGCCAAAGATGATGGAATTGTAAGTTTTTTGTCATCATTGTTAAATCGCACTTCTTAGGCATGACACTTCTTTATTGCATTAAAATTACTACCAACTATGAAAATCAGTAAGGTGACTAAGGAGAGATTTATTTTAAATTACTGTATTCAAACTGGAAAACCTATTGATATTGGAGCCATCATTGTGAAATTGGTTTTGGGTTTGATTTTTAATGGGCATGCAACTGGGCTTGGACATCCATCCAATATTTTCTTATTATGCAGTCAATCACAAGTACCGTATGAAAGTTAAGAAAAAGTGCTTCTTCCTTAAAAGCTAATGGATCCAGAAGTGTATTGCAGCTGTACTGGAATGGGAGATGAAAATGAAATAAATGTACTGATGGATCAGGAATCCCAGAATTCATCACCTATTCAGCCTTACTTCAATTCTAATGCACTTTTGAAAAGGATCAAGAAGATTAAAAAAAGAAGTGAAGAATCTTATACATGCAATAGGGAATATTTCTAAAATGTTGGATCACTTGGCTTAATAAAATTTTGAGCATATTGGTTGTATTGAAGATGATTTGGTGCGTATGTTCAAGAAACATGCTTGGATTGGAGAATATTTGACTAATGAGTTTCCTTATCAACCCATTTACAACATGTATGTGCACCACCGATCTATGGGAGATATCCAAGGGGATGAGAGTGAAGAAGATGTTTAAACTTAATCTATGCACGAAACGTTTTATTTAGTACTGTTAGATTTAGTTATTTGTTGTGTTGGATTGCATTTACTTTTATTGTTGAACTATATCGATGTTTGTGTTTAAAATTTTGATGTTTAGATTTCAGTGTTAGGATGTTTTGGTTTGCTTTACACATTGAAATAGATGTTTGTTGGCTTGATAAATGTTAGTTTGTAATAGCACAAATTTTATATATAAAAGTGAGTTTTGTGTTGTTTGTGAAAGATGGTTGTTAGAGTAATGTTTAATCATGCTTATGAGGGTTCATTTGAGTTAACTAGAGGTAGAATTAAAGCGGTACGAAGCATATTTTCACAGAAAATGAAATTTGGAAAAATTAAGGCGTTGGCGCATGATGCATCATTTTACAGAGAGTTGGAGCATGAAGCGTCAAATTCCCAAAAACTCCATATTGTCTAAAAACCCGTGAAATCGCACAGTAAAACTCCATTTTAACTGCTTGGGTCGTCTCTTACCTCAAAACCATGACCAAGGGCTTCACATTGGGCGCGTTAGAGATGATTTTGGAGGCTAAAAATGATAGATTTCATCTTCTCTTGGTAGGAGCTAAAATTTAACTTAGATTTTTTTTATTTTCACCATGGAATTTTCCTACATTATGAAAAATCTCAAAGTTGGGATTTTTAATGAAAATGCTTGAAGACAACTCGAGGTGAAAAATTTCTTACCAAATAATTTTACTTGGGGAGTTAGATTTTTGATGTTGTAATTTATCTGGAATTTCAAATGGCTCCACGAGTGAACAGAGGAAGATCGAATGATTTTGATGCACAGAGATTTGTTAATTTGAAGGTGCAACACATTTATAAAACTAAAATTGAATCGAGAAGATTGATCCAAGAATGGGCATTTGCTAACTCGGGTGGAGAGATTGAAATGTTGATTCTTGCCAAAAATTGGGAATGATTTTGCTACTTCATTGTAGTAGCGATTTTTACTATGATTCGAGAGTTTTATGAATACTTGAGATTTATTGATGATGATCACATTCTCGTTAGAGGTAAGCAAGTTGAATTTACTGCAAAAAAGGATCTTTGCTTTTTATAGGCAGAGGAATGTATAATTCGATGAATATGCTGCATTCATGATGAATGATTCATCATTGGATGAAGTGATTGTCTTCCTGACTGATGGAAAAGGAGAACGGATGATTAAAAATAATAAGATAGTTAACTTCTCCGCTTCCATGTTGACTAGCCAGTCAAAGGTATGGCACCACCTCATTTCTGCTAGATTACTACCAACAAATCATCTTACTGATGTAACGAAGGATAGAGTTGTATTTAACTATTGCATCAGAACATGGAAGCAATAGATGTTGGTTCTCTTATAGTTTATCTTGCACGGAGTATATTTAAAAGCTTTACAACTAGTGGTTTGGGTTACCCCGCCCTGATTTTCACTCCTTGTGAGAAATCAGGAGTAGAGTCCCATCGAAGTAAAGAGATGTTACAACCACAAAATCCTATTAGGAAGCATATGATTCAGAGAGTTAAATCATTTGTTGAATCTAGGGGTGGAAGAGGTGATAGACCCTCTACACCAGCTGTAGAGGAAACTACTTCTCGTCTTGCATCATTACAAAATATTATGGACAAATTATGATTCAATAATTGAATACAGTAAATATCCAAAATCAGATTTAAGAGATTGGAATAAGAAATGCTTATAATAATGGTATCAGCAGAGGAAAGTTTAACATGATATTGCTTTTGCGATGCTATGATGAGGTATCTCAAGAGTGAATACAATGTGGAATTTCCTACTTACCCCAGCTTTACTCCATTTGCTCCTATTCATGATAAAAAAGAAGAAGAAGAGGAAGAAGAAGATCATGACGAGGAAGGCGATGAAGATTGATATTTTCTGGAGTTAGTTTATTTGTTTTGTTTAGTTGTTTGATTGTTTGTATGTTGTTTGGATGTTATTTGGTTGACTTTTGAAACTGTAGTAGTCAAAACTTATATTTTTGTGTTGAGGATTTTAAAATTGTAATAGTAACAATAGATTTTTACTTTTTCTACTTTTTTAGTATTTTCAATTTTTGTTTCTATTTTTAAATCTCAGCAAAGTCTTTAGAATATATTATGTCTCATTTATTGCTTTAAAGCCTGAATGAATTTTTAAAGTTAGTACTTGCTGTATACCAGAGTCAAGTTTCATAATCAGAAATCCTTTACAGGTTAGTTTTTATTTTCATGCATTTACTATTTTCTTTCACCAACTGAATTTTGTACTAAAATATTTTTAAAATGTTTAACTTAAGTTTGGGGGGAAGGAAAATTTCTTTTAAACAGAAGTAAACTAAATTTTATTTATCCTTAAGTAAATTTTTTTTAAGATTAATTTAACATGACATAGGATATTAAGATTAAACTTTAAATAATTATACTAAGTTTATGAATATTATGGTAAATTTAGGTAAAAGTTTTTAATAATGAAGATCAATTCTAAAGTTAAAGATATTTGGCATGATAAGATAAGACTAAGTTTTTTTCTATTTAAAGTAAGAGAAATTGTATTTTTGAAGTATTAAGAATTTTAGAGTTTCATTTAAGAAGAAAAGAATGAGATTTTATGAAAATCATAAACTAATATGAAGTTATAAAGTGAAGAAAGGTAAGGAGTTTTGGCTTTGAGAAGAGGATAGTGAAGTTCAAAACTATTAAAGGCTATCCAAACATAGTAATCCCCACTTCAAAAAGAAAAAACAAAATAATGGATTGAAAAGATCCTAAAAGAAAGAAAAAAAGGAGAAAAATAAAATAAAAGAGAAAAAAAAATAAAAGAAAAATAAGTGAGGAGAAGCTTGAGGAAATGCCTTATCAAAAATTGGCTTCACTTGAATAAACTTAAGGAAAAAACTTTATTACATCTTTTAAACTTATATTGGATTATTATTAGCATTTACAGTAAAGTTTTCTTGAGATTTTTTTTCATATGAATATTCTAAATATCCTTTATATGACAAATTGCAATTCTTAAATAAATAGAAATTCAGAAATCTTAAAATTGACTACTAAGTACTCTTAGACTTAGAACTTGAATCTAAGTTATTAAAGATTATTCTTAAATTTTACTATTTTATTTATTCAACTAAAGTATGGAAATTATAAGTTAGTCTCTATCCTATGTTATATACTTTTATGTAGTAAAAGTGTCACTTGAGGATGAGTAACATTTAAATTTAAGAGATTTTGATACACTAAAATAATATGTTGTTTTAAGTATATATTATATGCTTATTTTTTGTGATATTGCACTTTAAAGAAGATTATGTTTCATGTTTTTTTACAGGTATATCAATTTTAGGCATTTGGAGCAAAAGTACCAAAAAGGACAAAATTTGGAGCCAAAACAATGAAGTTTTGAATTCTGGCTCATGATGCGCCAAATTAGCGCCAGATGTGCCAAATTGGCGCCATATGCGCCATATGCGTCATTTGAGAGAGAGTTGGAGCATGATACGCCAGATTTGGTGTCAGATGCGCAGGGATGACTTTTTTCAAATTAAGGCGGTTTGAGATGAATTTTGCACGAATTTTTAAGGGGACACTTGTTCTAAACCCCTCTTAGAGTAATTCAATGCTTCTAGATACTTTCGAAGGTTCTTTCTCGAAGGGATATGTCTCTTGAATCAATGGACATGATTTGAATTCAAAAGAGTTGACTTTTGGACAGAATTTTGGGGGGAAATTTGAATTCTTTTTAGAGGGAGGCAGCCTTCAATAAAAGAGAGGGAAGTCTCGGGCTTGAAGAGGGGTGAGTAGGTGGTGTGTGTCGTGAGTTAGAGAGAGAGAGAGAAAGTCAAGGGCTTGAAGATTTTCTTCAAGGATTGTACGGGGAGAGGGAAGGTGAGAGACTTTTTCTTCATTACACTTCGAAGAGAGAATTGAGAGTGCTTATAAAGAGAGAAAAGCTTGGAAGAACTTCTAGGAGTTTTCTTGGGAAGGATTGTGAGATAAGTTGTCTTTTATTTCTTTTATTTTGTAAACTTATTTTTGTTAATGAAATCCGTGTTTTGTCGTGTCATTCTCAAGAATTTTTAGTAGTCTTCTTTATCCTTCTCCCTACTTTGAGATATGGTTTCATGAAGAATTGACTTATTTTATATGGTTTTAAATGTTAATAATTTGTGATGATTTAAACTCTGATCTTCATTTACATTTTGATCTGGTCAATTGAAATGTTAAAATGTGTTGGGAATCATATGTTTCAAACGTACTATCATTTCTACAACATGAGGAGAATCACATTTGATTTCATGAGAGAGCATTTTATCCATAGAATTGGGGGCAAATAAATAGAGAAATATACTTTGTTGGATGCAAAATTGGAGATTTTAATGTGACATTAAAATCCCCAATTTGGTCCAGTTGATTGGAAAATGATGCGAGATTGTTAGCCCTCAAGGGACAGTATGATTTCTACAATATGAGGAGAATCACATTTGATTTCATGGGAGAGTATTTTATCCTTAGAATTTGGTGCAAATAAATAGAGAACTTTGTTGGATGTAGAATTGGAGATTTTAAGGTGACAGATTAAAATGTCCAATTTGGTCAAATTGATTGGAAACTGATGCAAGATTGTTAGCCTTCAAGGGAGAGAGTAGTGGAAGCTCTAGAGTGGCAGCCGGTATCCTCCCAGCCTAGCCACAGAATTAGGGACCAAACTTTGGATTAGTCAATGTTCTTTACGCACTCGAAAGAGGGTAAATAATAGAATTGCTCCAATTTGGCACAAAATAATATATATATATATATATTCAAATAATTTTAATTTCTTCATAAACCATATACTCTTTGTAAAGAGGAAGGATAGTTTCTTAAATTTGAACTTTTTGTAACAACTTCTTTTAATTTTTTTAAATTTACTTTTGAAAGTTCAGCATTTAGTTTAGCTAACTTTGTCTTTCAACTGCATTTTAATTAGCATTTACTTGTTACTTAGTAGTCAAACTTCATACTTTACTTTTTGTATTTTTTAGAATTATACTTTACATTATAAATTTAAGAGCTTATTTACAGGCATTTCCAACTTCACTATGGGATCGATATCTATAACTCCATTAAAGCCCCCATTATTACTTAAATGATATGTATACTTGCATTATTTTTAATGGGGATTTGACAATTTAAGGATTGTTAAAAGATAAAACTATTTTAATAGAAGTTATTTTATTGAGATTAATTTGCATATTTGTTGTTGTATATGCTATGTGTATTTTGTAATATTGAAAAATATTTGCAAAACTAACACACTAAATCCACCGCATCACCAGTCCATGGAACAACCTTTGATAATTTTAGTGTTCACACTGAAATTACAAAATGACAGCCACTAATAACCCTCAAAACTTTGCTTTTGAAGCTGCTATGATGACGTTCCCAACTCTCACCTTATGCAACTTGCTGACCAGCCGAGAGGCAAGCAACGTCACCCCCACAATCAAGTTTGGTGCTGGATTTGATGAACTTGATGTTGTACTTTAAAAAGCCCCATTTTTCATCATGAAGGTTGCCACCTCGGAACTACAGGAACCATCTATTGAGTTCAACTTGATTTGCCCTTAATATTTCCCTTCTTGCAAGAAGGAGAAGATCATCATTGCCTTGATGTCTGTTAAGTCTTTCGTTCATGTGCTTGTTCAATCTAGAGTAGTTGTACCGACTGCTACCAGATTCACTGTTATCGTGCTTGTCGTACTGTCTGTCAAGGGAAATAAAAAGGAAGTTATGATTGTAGAACATTCGGTTGACAAATTTACTGCCCCATCGTCAATCTTTGAAATTAGTTCCAGTTTGAAGACTATGTCATTAACCAAGTCACAAAGAAGAAACCGTAGCCGAAGGGTTCAGAGGACCTCCAAGGCCCATATTACAAAGATGGCATCTGTTGATGAGATTCCTCACCATTAGGAACTCAGATTGACTAAGACCTCTCCTTTGCTTTGAGGGAGTAGATTTCATCCATTATTGGATACCACCGGATATATGAGCATTCATAGGATTGCCTCTGTTCTACCATCACTCTATGGTCATGGTGAGGAAAGGGAGAAGCTCACTCCTATCACCAGAGTTTGTACAGTATTTGAAAGATTGGTTGCTAAGGAAGGGTGTTCGGTCGCTGAGTTACCCAAGCAGGTAAGATGCGCAGTATCACCCTAGATGAAGAAAGAGATTTTCGAAGATGACATATCTGCCCGTCAGTCTCAAAGATTGGTTGAAGTTTTGGCAGTTCGTATTCCTGTCAGATTCCTCTTGGGAAGCCGAGTGAGCACCGTTTCAGATACCACTGTCGTTGCTCCAGGTCATGTAGAGCGTCGAATAGTCAAGCTATGTCTAGGTCCAAGAATACAACCTGTCGTTGTTCATGAAGATGTTCTAAAGAAAGATAAGGGGAAGAAGTCACCCGATGATGTACTTGGTCCGCACCGTGGGCAGCATGCCTCTCTTTGATGTACCGATGCCTCTATCGAGAAACTTCATCTCAATGCATCACCATTAAAGAAGAAGGTATTGATACCCAAGGTTTCAGCACCAGTACCGTTTGATGAGCCCGGAAGGTGAGTTTGTGGAATGAAGCAAAGTTTCGAAGTATCGAATGTAGTTGGAGATATTTCTACCGAGTTTGATGTACGGAGGAAGGGTGCTCAGGAAAGTCCTCTTGATCTCAAGATAATTCAAGAAAGGATTATTTATAAAAAGTTTAAAAGCTTTGAGTCAAGATTTTGGAGTTAGTCAAAGAGCATGGGATGACTGTGAATGATGAAGATTTCAACTTTAATGTTTATCTCGATGAGGAGTTTATGGATATTAATTTCATCTATACTAGAGCCGATACATCTGTGAGCAAAGCCCAACCACTTATTGAGGGGAACACCATGGATGACTTGTGCAGAGCTATTTTGTTTAGAGATGAGCAGATCAGTCAGATGGAGAAAATAATGGAAGAGATGACCGCCACCATGGCCGCCATGGCTATAATGCATGGACAATCACAATCACAATAGTTAGCTTCTCAGGAGGTCAACCAACCAGAGATTGTTCACATTATAGACAAAAGGAGAGTAGTTGCCTCCGCCAATAGAGAGGATCAACAGAAGAAAGATTCCCCCCAGAGTGTGATACCAAAGAAGGACATCAAATAGTTAGTCGAACATTGAGCTCGGCAGGCCTTCGCCCAGTCTAAGAGTGGTGCATTAATTTTAAAGGGTAGACCTGACCCGGAGGAGTTCAATGACGTACCTTACTTTAAATGCTTTGTGTCACTAAACTTCAAGATGTTCGATGGAACCAAAAATCCCTGTCAACATATAACATATATCACTTTTTTGAACCAGTTGTTGCAATAATGGAGGTAATGAAGCCATACTTTTCGTCAGTTTGTCAGCAACTTATCGGGGATTGCATTTAATTGGTATGTCTAGCTACCTAATGGATCAGTGAAAATGTTTGCTGAGTTGGAGCAGTTGTTCATTAAAATATTCACCGGAGCGCAGTACCATGCTACGATAAGAGATCTCGTGGTTGAGCAGGAGAAGCCTAATAAGACCCTGGTGGATTTAATCTTGGGGCGGAAAAACTTAAGCAAGATATGTGAACCTTAGCTACAGGAACATCATACAATTAAGATTCTACTCAAGAACATACATGGACCAGTGGGTTTCATGCTAAAGGGACTCACAATCAAGTCGTTTGAAAAGTTACTCAGTAACGTGATACAACGAAATAATATGTTGTTTTAAGAACTTATTTTATGCTTATTTTTGGTGATATTTCACTTAAAGAAGGGTATTTTTGTGTTTTTGTTGCAGGTATATCATTTTTAGGCATTTGGAGTAAAAATGACAAAAAGGACCAAATTTGGAGCAAAAAGAGCCAATTTTGGATTCTGGTGTATCATGCGCCAGATCGGCAGATGATGCGCCACAATCCAGAGAGCTGGCACATGATGCACCAGGGATGAATTTTTCAAATTAAGGTGGTTTGAGACAAAATTTGCGCAAATTTTCAAATTGACACTTGTTCTACACTCCTCTTGGAGTAATTCAATGCATCTAAACACTTTGGAAGGTTATTTTATGAAAGGATATGACTCTCCGATCAAGTGACGCATCTTTTGAATTCAAAAGAGTTAACTTTTGGAGAGAATTCTTTCAAGTGAAGGCAACCCAAATTAAAGGAGAAGACTTCATAAAGTTGAGAGAGGAGGCTTTTGGGTGTGACGTGAGAGGGAGAGAGAGAAAGTGGCGTGAGTTAGACAGAAAGAGAAGAGGAGATTTTCTTCTAGGGTTGTAAAAGGAGAAGGAAGGTGAGAAATTTCTTCTTCATTACATTTTTAAGAGAGAATTTGGAGTGATTGTAGAGAGAGAGGCTTGGAGAGAACTTCTAAGGATTTTCTTGGGAAGGATTGTGGGATAAGTTGTATTTTTATTTCTTTTATTTTATAAATTTGTTTCGATATATGAAATTTGTGTTTTCTCGTATCATTCTCATGAATTCTGAGTAGTCTTCTTTATCCTTCTCCTTACTTTGAAGATATGGTTTTGTGAAGAATATATTTTATTTTCTACGGTTTTAAATAATAATACTTTGTGATGATTTGAACTCCGATCTTTATTTACTTTTTGATCTAGCTAATTGAAATGTTAAAACTTGTTGAGATACATATGTTCTTAAATGAGATATGATTTCTACAACATAGAGAGAATCACATTTGATTTCATGGGAGAGTATGTCATCCAATGGATTTGGTGCAAATAAATAAGGAAATATACTTTTGTTGGATGCAAAATTGAAGATTTTAAGGTGATAGATTAAAACCCCCAATTTGTTTCAGTTGATTAGAAACTAATGTGAGATTTTTAGCCCTTAGGGGAGGGAGTAGTGGGAGCTCTGGAGTGGCAGTCAGTATCCTCCCAGCCTAACCACAGAATTATGGAACAAACTCTGAATTTTTCAATGTGTTTTATAGCACTTGGAAGAGGGTAAAGTGTAAGATTTCTCCTAGTTGGCACAGAATAGTTTATATATATATATATATATATATATATATATATATAATCAAATGATTTCAAGTTCTTTACAAACCATATACTCATTCTAAGGGGGAAGGATGTTTTCTTTAATTTGAACTTTCCTTCACAATAAAATACTTTGTTTAATCTTCACAATTTCACTTTTAAAAGTCTAGTATTTAGTTTAGTTTACTTTTTGTAATCTTACATCTGCATTTTAATTAGCATTCACCAGAGCAGTCAATTTTCAAACTTTGCACTTTACTTTTTTTTGTTTTATTATAAAATAATTTTCATAATTTACTTTAGGATTTTCCAACTTTCCTGTGAGATTGATATCTAGGACACCATTAGAGCCCTTTATTACTTGAACGATATATATATTTGCATTGATATTAAAAGAGATTTGACAGTTTAAAAAGAGTTTTAAAAGATAAATTATTTCTATAAAAAGTATTTTTATTGAGATTACATTGCATATTTATTATAAATCAGTCTGCATCAAGTTTTTGGCATCATTGAGTGGTGTTAACTTCTTAAATATTTGCATATACAAATCTCGTGTCATGTTTTTGGCGCCGTTGCCGAGGAAGTGACGGAAAATATTAGTATTTTATTTCAAAACAATTAAAAAATAATAATGTTTGTAGTTTAGTTTGAACATTTTCTTATGTAAGTGTGTTTCCTTATTTTTAATTACCTGTTTTAGTTTGTTTATGCATGGTGTAAGATCTGAAAAATTTAGTACTTTACCACTCTGAGTTAGAAAGAGCTATTAGAAAATTTTGAAAACAACAAAAAGAGAAAGATCAGTTTAGCAAAATGGCTTGCAATTTAAACAATGTTGGAAATGAAAATGAACATCATCGAAGACATTTAAGAGAATATGCAAAGCCTACAACAGATGAAATTCATTTGAGTATACAAAATCTTTTCATAGCTACCAATTCATCTGAACTTAACATGTTATTATCCAAATGATACAAAACAACCAGTTTAGAGGAACACCTATTGAAGATCATAATTTACACCTTGCTAGTTTTCTAGAATTATGTGCTACATTTAAATATGATGGAGTGTCAAATGATGCTGTCAGACTTAGAATTTTTCCTTTTTCAATAAGAGATGAAGCTAAGATGTGGTTAAACTCATTAGCACGTGGATCTATCAGAACTTGGGGAGATTTATCACAAAAATTCTTATTAAACTATTTGCCACTTTCAAAAACTGCGAAGCTTAGGAATAATATCACATCTTTTTGTCAATTTGAAGGGGAATCAATTTATGAAGCCTGGGAAAAATTTAAGGATCTCCTTAAAAAGTGTCCACACCATGCGTCTAACACCGATGGAGGTAAAGTATCCTCCTATTGAGAAGCAATGTCTGGCCTTAATTTTTGCTACCCAAAAGCTTAGACATTACATGCTCTCTCATAAGATCACCCTTATTTTGAACGTTAATCCGTTGCAATATTTGATGACCCAAGCAACACCTTATGGACGTTTAGCAAGATGTTAGATGGTTCTATTGCAATTTGATTTAACTTTTGTGCCCCTTTGTGCTTTCAAATGGTAGATTTTGGCAAATTTTCTCACAGCACATTCACTTCCAGCTGGGTCCCCTCTCAGCGATGATCTACTAGATGAGCAGATACTACAAGTAGAATCTTCCAGCACTATGCATTGGGAAATTTACTTTGAAGGGACTTCATCAGCCAGAAAAGATAAAGTATCAGGAACTATTGTACCAGGAAAAGCAGGAATCGGTCTGATCTTTGTTCCATCAGATCAGGGCATGTTAAGATTCTTCTATTATCTCACAGAGTCGTGCACAAACAACAAGGTAGATTATGAAGCATTAATCACCAGATTGGAGTTGGCAATATTGATGGGCATAACAGATTGCCATCTATGGTGACTCACAACTTGTAATTTAACAGGTCGCCGAATAGTACAAAATTTTGATGCCAAGATTAAAAAAATACCACCAATATACATTGAAGTTGCTGGAATAGATTTCTAGTGTGACACCGTTTAGGATTCCTTAGAGAGATAACGCCTATGTCAATGCTTTAGCCAAGCTTGCTAAAGAATTGGGAAGAGGACTCCTTTGATATTACAGTACAATGATGTCAAGTTTTGTCCAAGATTAACTTCAACAGTCTACACAAGTTCAGAAAAGAAGAAGAGATGATAGCTACAGTTGCTGATGTTACTAAAGATTGGTGCATGCCATTAATAGAATACTTGCAAACGCGATGACTGCCAGGTGACAAGTCAAAAGCATATCATATCACAAGAAGAGTTATGTCGTATACTTTGGTAGGTAATGTTCTCTACAAAAGGTCATTCAATCAGATGTGGTTGCAATGTTTAAGCAGAGCACAAGCACAGGATATCGTCAAAGAAGTGCATGCCGGATTGTGTGGTGCTCACCAATCAAAGCCAAACATAAAGATGAAAACTAAAGGACTCGGGTACTATTGGCCAGAAATATTGATAGATTGAATGGATACAGCCAGAAAGTGTCACCTGTGTCAAGTGCATGGAGTGTTCCTGCACCAACCTCCGAATGTGCTACACCCAACTGTTGTCTCATGGCCATTTGAGTGTTGGGGGCACAAATATAGTGGGTCAGATAGACCCTCTATCATCAAAAGGACACAGATTTATTCTCGTAGCTACAGTTTATTTCTCCAAGTGGGTAGAGGTAGTGTCGTTACAAGAGGTTACAATGCATCACGTTCTGTAGTTCTTCAAAATTCAAATTTTCTATCGTTTCATTGTTCCATGCAGAGGTATTTCTCACAACGAGTTAGCCTTCAAGAGCACCAAGATCAACAATTTTGTCAACCGACATGGGATAGATTGGAGATACTCTACAATTTACTATCCTAGAGCAAATGGCTTAGCCGAAACCTTCAATAAAATGCTCATGCAAATTTTGAAGAAAACATTGGATGAAAATAAGAAGGGATGGCGTGAGAAGTTGTTAGAAGCTTTGTGGGCCTACCGGATAATGGTCAGAACTCCTACTTAGTGTACACTGTATGCGCTCATGTATGGGTCAGAAGCCGTACTCCCATTGGAAGTTTAGCTACCGTCTCTCAGAGTCGCTATCACTAATCATATTACAGCTGAAGACAATACCAAACTCTGACTTACAGAATTAGAGAGTCTCCAAAGAAAGTAATTAGAAGCGCAGCAGAATCTAGAGCTCTATCAAGAAAAAATGATCTGTGCTCACAATAAATTGGTCTGTTCAAGGACGTTCAATATCAGTGAACTCGTACTCATCCTCAAAAGGTCTATCCTTACACATTTTAAGATAAGTGAAAATTTTGAACCAAATTGGGAGGTACCATTTGTCGTGGAGAAGGTCTTTTTAGGAGGGCCCTACCAGTTGATGGATTTCCAAGGCTAAAGGCCTATGCTACTGGTCAATGGGAGATATTTGAAGAAATATTATATAACTTAATGTCCTACCACATGAATTTTTTTTATAGTGATACTTGTTCTTAGGATGGCTATTTGGCCAGCATTTATGACTAGGTCCAAAATTTTGTAATAAGATCAATTTTAATAAAAAAATTTCAATTTGCACTTTTAAATTTCCCTCTTGAATTTTAAAATTTCAATAAATTAAGTTAAATAAAATATATGTGCGTGTAAAATTTAAAAATCACCTAATGATAATTTGGTATTGTTCTTGTTCGTGCAAAGTATCAACACGCTGACGTTTCCCCTATTTTATGCAAGAGAATGTTAGGCGGAAGTTGATCTTCACATTCAAAGATGGCTTAACACTCGCACTTGATAAGGAGAAGACAGTGCAGTGCGGAGTTGTGAATTTTGACTTGGACTTTGGACAAGTCAATGTAGTGTACGAAGGTCCCCTGATGAGTATAGGCAGCCGCCAAGAAGCAGAAGAGTTACAACCACTATTGAGAATTAGTGTCAGGGAAAACTTCTCACTAAAGAGGAAGAAAGCTGAAGGAGAATAGTACCCAATGGATGGAATTAAAAAATTGCAATCAATGATCACCACCTCGATGGGAGACTTGGTCGGTGCCAATGAAGAAAAGGTTTCGGGTGTGCCTTTAAGGAAGAGATAGTGCAAAAATGCCAACTGACATAAACACAGAGCTTTGGTTCACTTGAAAAAGCGACGTGCTAAGGAATTCGCTGCTGGATTAAGTTCAAGTCATGAAGAGTAGGTATACGATCCAAACTTAAAAGAGACTTCTAGTAGCCCGCCGGAGGACGAGCCAGAAACATTTACAGAGCATACATCTTTAGCGATCCCCAATGAGCTTTGTGCAGGATGCCCCATATATAATGCAGAAATATTGAGAAGAACACCATCAACGGGAGCCTTTATTGAATGTCTGGAGTGTAACATCCTCCACATTGAGAGGTATGAGACACTTGAAGAATATACAGTCGCCAGCATGAAGTTCAGAAATGCAGACCACCCAGAGGTCGAGCCATATATACCATAGTTTACAGAGCCACCACCGTCATGGATTCCTCCAGAGGATGAGACAGAGGAGTGTCCCCGACATTCATAGAGGATTCCTACAACAAAGTTAGAAAGAATGAGTAGGGTTGAAAGCAAGAATTTGAATATTTTGAATGAATTCAAGGAAAATTCGTTAATATCCTAGAAGGATTGGAACTACACACTAGAGTATTCTCAAGAAGTGATGAAAGAAAGATTATGGATTACGTTTTCAATCTCAGAGATAAAGGCTAAGCGAGATTACTAAAGAAGAAGTCATATACTGAACCATAGAAATGGATCCGTGGAAAATCCAGAGTTCCCATCTACTGTGGTTGTGTTACAACTTTGTCAAGGACAAGCTAGGGAACCCCCCGAGCATCTTAAGCAATGACAAGGTGGATCCTCTGCCATCCCTGATAAAGCATATGATCAAGCAAATGGTTAGATGGAGCATATTACCAGCAGATTACATCCTGAATTGTTGCATCATCAACATATAAGAGGAAGGGGATTGCATACCTCCCCATATCAATCACCACAATTTTGTCAGACCTTTTTGCACAATTTCTTTCATGAGAAGGAGCAACATTCTATTTGGAAAAAAGATAGATATTGTTGAACCCGGTGAGTTCAAAGGTTCAGTTTTCATTCCACAACCAGTTGATTCAATGCTAATTCTAAAAGGAAATGGAGCAGACCTGGCCAAACTTTGCATTCCTGGAGTGTCGCACCTCAGAGTTTTGGTTACATTGCGAAGAATGGATGATAATAATATACCATATGGGTTCCAATCTAATTTAGATCTAGAAGAGCTACGGTCGTATGAGCTGTGAAATAGTTGTACCTTTAAGCGCACACGAAAGGAACTCTTGTCCTGAAGCATTGCTTAGAAGGTTAGCTTGATCACCAGCTTACCCCACGGGACAAACGAATAGACAGACAGATAAACAATTGTCACTCTTTTGTACTGCATCAGAGTAGCAGATATGATATATGATATTTTAGATGTACTCAGCATGTTTCCTTTTTATAGTTTCAGCATGATCAGTTGTACCACATAATTGAAGCAGAATTAATGAAGTTTCTTTCAAGATTTCAACATGTTTGTTGAATTACCTTTTTGTGCAATTGATGAAAAGCTGCATAGCCATATGTTCATTCTAAGTTATAACAAACAAAAAATGATACAAACAAAGTCTAATAATAAAATTAAAATTCAAAATTGAAAGATTAATTGATGAAAATCAAATTTGAAAAGATATCCTTATAATAAAAATGATGATAACAAAGATATCAACAAGAAAAATGATAAACCGATTCGCCTCAAACCTCAGAGTCTTACACTTTGTATTTCGTAGCATGAATTCCACTATCTACACGAATCTTTTCACAATTCCCATGGGAGTTTCACACTCACAAAATACAATCATGTTGTGTAATTTAAGCCCTTACTCATTTTAGGATTTTGAGGTTATCGTTCATCATGACATAAATCCTTATACCTTCTAGGCTATTTGAATGATTGTGTTATACAAATGTAAGCCTTAAATAATAATAAATGGCAGGATGAAACATTCAACAATTTTCTTCTCAAAACTAAAGTCAAACCATAGGAAAGCTTGGGAAGTCATTGAGATTCTCCTCAAGGTGTGTGACAACCCCTAGTTTCTCTTCCTTTGGGTTCCAGAACAATGTTCGAAATTTGAGTCTCTCCAATTTGATACTTCTTGGTCTGATCTTTGGAAAGTCTTATTCTGTGAAATTGTTGGAGATAATACTTTCTGATCTAAATTGAGAGTTTTCTTAGGCAACTTTGGTCATTTAAGATGTAATTAACTATATGGGCTTACCTCTATAGGGAGCTTTCAGAACCCAGGTATTATAAATCCTATCTAATCTTCCATAATAAGTAGGGGAACTTGTCGGCTATATAAATGGTTCGCAGACCAAACGAATGTCATAACTCTGTAGTTTATTTAATCCAGCCTCGTGGATAAGTGAGATATCTATTCCTCGGGACAGATATGTCACTTGTAGTGTTATGCTCACTTATTTAAACTACTATTTATATGAGATTGGTTCGGTTTCATATTTTTAAAAATTAAAACATTACTTTTCAAAATTAAAATACTATTTTTCTAAAAAAATATATGTATATTAAATTAAATCAAAACCACCTTGAATTCGAAACACTATCCGTAGACCGACAAGACTATAGGACAATTTTTTATTTGCTCAATTGACCTCAATTGACTCCATTTTACTCCAAATTCTTGCATTTTTTGCTTTATTTATTTCAATTGCATAACCTATTGTACCTGTAATAAAAAATTAAAAAAAATACCTTCCTTTAAAGTGCAATATCACTAAAAAATAAGCATTAAATGCATATAAAAAGTAATACATTTTTAGATATGTCAAATCCTCAAACTTAAATATTATTTGTCCTCATGTAACACTACAACTTTAAAAATATGTTAATTTATGTTAGTAAGTTTCTTTAAGATGACCTAAAACTTTGTTCTAGAAATGTTATAGTCCAACCAAGAAGAATTTTCAGTAAATTTGATCATAACTAAGGTATCACAATATTTAGTATTAAACTTAGGAGTCCTGATTTTCTATTTAATTCAAAAATAATTGAAATTTTTCCAAACTTTGGATTCTAAGAAAAATATTAATTTAAGAATTTATGAATTCTATTTTGAAAATAATTTTACTGATACTTTATAAAATTAAGCTTAGGATTGATCCTAAGTTTTATTCCTTAGAAAGATTAAAGTTAAATCATTTTTTTATTAGATCATAATCCTCAAGCTTCTCCATCCCCCCCTTTTTTTATAGACGAGAAATACTATATCTAGACAAGTCTTTAATGATTTTGAATTTCACTATCCCTTTTCTAAACTTAAAAACTTATTTACTATTCTTAACTTAAAATTTAGTATTAGTTTTTGAAAAGAGTCTAAATACTTCCAAATGTATTATTCTAAAACTCAATTTTTTAAAAATTTAATTTTCCTACTATAAATAGTAAAATCATTTCCTTGCTATTTTCTACTAAACATCTTAACTTTAGTTTCATTCTTATTACTAAATTTTCTACTAAGCTCTCCTATTGCATTTCTGTAATATAAATTTTAGTAATCTTATGATAACTCTACATAACAAAAGTCATTTTTCAAAAAAATATTTGTTTGTAGTTTCTTTTAGGACAAATAAAGTTTAATTTTGAAATTTATTTTTCTTCCTCCCCCCAAATTTGAATTTCTAAATATTTTACAATCAGTACAGATAAATATGAAAGGAAGAAAATTAAAATTGATAAATGCATTGCTAAAAATTAAAGTGAACCAAAATGGAAGCATAAACTTTAGCACAAGTACTAAGTATAAAAGTAGACATGTAAAATTTTCAGGTTCACAATTTAATAAAGAAAAATGTTATATAATAAATACGACATGAATATAAAGATAAGTCCGTTTAACACAAACAATACTAACATTCATTTAATAAAAACAATAATGCAAACATAGTTTACGACATGATTACCTCATCACACCTACAATACACATATATCAATCCAACACAAACAAACAAACAAACACTAAGACACCTACACATCACAGTTCGACACATAAGCAAAAACACCTACTCACTCTCATCATCATCTTCTTCTTCTTCAACTTCTTCATCTTCTATGTCATCCTCATCCATGCGTTGTTGATGAGTAAAAGTTTGATGTTGTGGATATTCAGAAAATTCAATGTTCTTACTTTCTCCAACCCATTGATTTTGCTTAAACATTTCTATCATGGATGCATTGTATCAAGCCTTAAAATTACCTTTAATGTTTTTCTACCTGTACAAATGTTCATTAAATTTTGCATTGTCAAACATTTGGCTCTGCATAAAATACATACATCCTTTAAGTATCTTCAAACGTTCCAAAATAGGCTCCAGGTCTAATGCAGATCCATGTGAGGCTCGTGATGTAGATGCTCGAGAAGAAGATGGCATATTAGCAATGAAAGAACTGAATCTGGTACCAAAATTCTTTTCATAAACTTGTTCCTTTATCTTCATTTTTTACTTCAAAGGATGTAATAATTCCTCCCAATTTTCATGCATTAAAATTAGTTTTTTGTGCTACTTCTCATCATGTAGGTCTCATTATCTAACTAGCTAACTTAACTAGATATTTGCAAGATGAAGGCCATATAAATAAAATATATTTTTCCTTATCAAGGAATAATAACAAGTATAGGAATTATGTTGTGAAAGTATTCAAATTGTGTTGTGTCAAATAAAAGCAACAATGTTTAATTTATAGTTTGAATAGTCATTAAGATGGGTTAAGTAAGGAAGATACTAGCTCTCACTATAGAGTTCCCTCTTCTCTCTCCACCTGAGAACTAACATCTCGTATCAAAATCTAAAACTATAAATCAAATTGAGGGCTTTAGCCTGTCACTTTAAAGTCCTCTAATTCAAAACCCTTCAAAGTTTATTTCCCTATTAAGATTAAGGATGTGAATCCCAAACCTGCAGTAGTAACAGTGACGGTAGAACTGGTGATAGTATGATAAATCAGAGCTCCAACATCAATGGGCTTGAATTGCTGAACGCAATAGTTCAAGATTGCTCTATCTCCGGTCACTTCACTGGGGTGATGTGTTGGCAGCAGACGAGCTGAAATAAAGTAATGTCACGCTTTCGCTGTTGCATCCAAATTTGATGTGGGGAAGTTGACTCTTCTTTCATGAGTAGTCTTCCACAATCCTCTTCCACCAGTCAACGATGATATAATCTCGTCCAACTCCTCCTCATTCGGACTATATTTTAAATAAAATCATAATGTACTTGGGGGCAATTGATTGAACGAATTTATTACCTCCTGGAGAAGGGCACTTGTCTTCCTCTAACCATGACTCCATCATCTTTAGCTTCAGGGAGATTAGCATAAAAGTCCCGAACAACAGAAATAACGACCATAGTATAAAAACAACAAAAATTGCTGTCGGCGAACTATTAACTCTTCTACTACTCCACCTGGACTCTTAAAACATCACTCAAGCATCAATTTCCTAGATTGTAGTGCATCACTATATTAATCCTGAGCTCTCAAACTAACAAACTTGATTGAATCGAAATGAGATTTTCCTTTGCTCCTCTTCACTCTTGGGACCATTTCTAAAAATCGTAAAAAATTCACAATAAATCCCAAATTCAACTCTAAATCATTAAACTTAACTTCTAAAAGCTAAGACTATCAATTTTATGTATTTTCTATAGATTTTTCTCAAATTTTCACCATGAATAGTGATTTTTGGTCAAAACCATAATGTGCTCAAAGTATATGATGAAAATAAAAAATTTTTACATAAAAGTGAAGCTCTTACCTCAGGAAGATCAAATGTAGCAAATTTTGCTTGAAACCACCATGAAATCTGCACGTAAGATGATTCCCTAGCTCTCAAATTTGCAAAAACTGAAGTTAGGAGATGAAGTTGGGGAAAAAAAGGAGTTTTTCAGTCCAAATTTTCACTTTATATCATTTATGAAATGGTTTATATGAACTGACCCTTAAGCGTGAATAGTTCAGAGCTTAGGTGCCAATCTCTCGGGTTAGCCTGTGCTTAAACGCGTGGTCTTGGTGCTTAGGCGCCAGTGCAAAAAATTATGATATTTTCTATTCTAAGTAACATGCATTTCTAGCCTAAGTCAACCACTCCTAAATGGTCTTATAAAACTTTAATAACTATTTTCTTCCCTTTCAACTCTCCTCTTCCTAGAGATTCACCATTCTTAACTAATTCGATCAACACAAAATAACACCAAATTTTACACAAACAAACACTTATATTAATTCACAAATAATTAAAAGTGTTTTTAATACATAATTTCTCAATCCAAAGAGTCTTGGATGAGATAGTTCCTAAACGTAAACACTAAACAAACTTAACATTAAAAACACACAAAACAAACATAACACTAACAATTAAACACTTAACATTAACAAACACTAAACAAAGAACTTAATTCCACTCTCCTTTTGGTGGAATGAATCATGTCCTATCATTAATCTCTCCTAGGGCATTTGGAAAATAAATCTGATAGAATGTAAGGTGGTGAAGAACTCTAGTTGAGTCTTCTTCTATCTATTTGTTTTTCAAATACATAGCCTTATCTGCTTCTTCCACAAAACTAGTTTGGCTAAATTGCATCTTAAGTTGCCATCCCATATGCTCCAGATGTGCGTTAACTTCCATCACTTTCACTTTAAATGAAGTCACGTTAGCCTAAATTTTAATGATTTTCTCTACTATCCCTTCGATACTAACAGCTAGGAAATTGTTATATAAAACCTGCGTACTTTAACTAATGAATTTCTTTTTTATAGCTTCCTCCTTCTTCAAACTACTCTCCTAAGATGACATCTTTCCAAGAACTCTCATTCTTTACTTAGAATTTAGTGTTAAATTTGAAGTGTGGTGAGACTTCTCCTCATACCCTTCTATTTATAGGCTCTAGATCATGCCCAAAACCTCTAAACACGTTCTCAGACCATGATCCCACGTTTAAACCCACTAAACCATGTTTAAAACTTCTAGAAATGTAATTTAGCATGTTTAGTAAAATGTCGTGCTTAAGCGTCGAATGTTGGCACTTAAGCGATAGTGCTTAATTTAGCACAGATCAACTTAACATCCAAAACTCATTATAACATGTCTAAGTCATATTTTAAGGTCTTAGAATCATTATTAAATCATTCAATACTCAAAATACTATGAAAATTTTCTAAATCAAACACAACAACATAACATTCAAAATAAACATAAGATAACTATGGGTTGCCTCCCACAAGCGCTTGGTTTAATGTCGTCAGCTCAACGTAACCAGTGCTTATTCTTGTTGACCCAACAACATAAGATCATTCAATTTAAGTTGATACCCTAAAAAGTAGGGTTTCAGCCTATGACCATTCACTTTGAATATTTTATCAGTTTTAGGATCTTTAATAACCACAGCTCTTTGGGGATAAACTTTTATCACAACAAAAAGGCCCATTCACCTGGACTTAAGTTTGCCTAGAAATAATCTTAACATTGCATTATATAGCAAAACCTGTTGCACTGGCTCAAAATTTTTAGTAAGAATCCTCTGATCATGCAACTTCTTCATCTTTTCTTTATAAATTTTAGTACTTTCATAAGATTCATTCCTTATCTCTTTAAGCTCAGTTAATTGCAATAATCTTTTCTCACCAGCATCCTTTAAATTATAGTTAAATTTCTTAATAGCCCAATATACTTTATGCTCAAGTTTAACTTGTAAATAATAAGCTTTCTCAAATATTACCTTATATGGGGACGTTTCTATAGGAGTTCTATATGGAGTCCTATAAGCCCACAAAGCAGAGTCAAGTTTGACTGACCAATCCATTTTGATTGAATTCACATATTTTTTTTAATATTCTCTTAATTTCATGATTGAAAAATTCAGCAAACCCACTTGTCTGAGGATGATAAGCAGTAACAATTTGATGGTTGATATGATATTTTTTTAATAATTTCTCCATCATTGCATTTCTAAATGACTTCCCTCATCAGTTATGATCACTCTCGGCATCCTAAATCTATAAAATATTTTTTTTTCTTAAAAACTTTGCAGCAGTTTGAGCATCACATTGAGGTAAAGTAATAGCTTCTTTCCATTTTGATACATAATCTACTGCTAACAATATAAATGAATTTATGAAAGATGGTATAAATGGTCCCATGAAATCTAATCCTCAAATATCAAATATCTCAACTTCTAACACATAATTGAGGAGAAACTCATTTCTCCTAGAAATATAGCCTACTTGTTGACATTGATCACAAATTTTGATATAAGAATGAACATCTCTAAAGATTATAAGCCAATAAAATCCAGATTGCAAAATTTTATATATTGTTTTGTCAACACCAAAATGTCCCCTAAAATCATAATTATGATATTTTTGGATAATTTCAAAAGTTTCTCTTAAAGGCACACATTTTTGAATAATATGATTCTTTCCTTATTTATATAAAAATGTGTCATCCCAAAAATAATTCTTAGCTTCAGATAAAAATTTCCTCTTCTGTTCTTAAGTCATTCCATAGGGTATAATATCACTAATAATAAAGTTCACAATTTCAGCATACCATGGAACACGCCACTCATTAACACTAAACAATTATTTATCTAAAAAATGTTCGTTAATTTCTTTTTCAAAACAGAGTGATTTTTCTAATTCAAGCCTGGACAGATTATCAACAATTTGATTCTCAGCTCCCTTTTCTATCTACTATTTCAAAGTCAAATTCTTGCAAAAGAAGAATCTATCTTATAAGTCTTGGTTTTGCATTCTTTTTTTGTTAAATACTTAATAGCAGAATGATCAGTATGTACAACACATTTAGTTCCAATTAAGTATGACCTAAATTTATCAAAAGAATATTTTAGTGCTAATAACTCTTTCTCAGTTGTGGTATAATTAATTGGAGCTTCATTAAGAGTTCTACTAGCACAATAGATTACTTTGAAAATCTTATCATGCTTTTGTCCTAAAACAGCTCCAATAGCATAATCACTTGCATCACACATTAGTTCAAAAAGTTTTTTTCCAATCTCGTGAAATAATAATTAGTACAGTGACTAATTTTTCTTTTAAAAACTCAAAAATTTTTAGGCAATCTTTATCAAAATTAAAAATTACATCTTTTTCAAGTAAATGACATAGAGGTTTAGCAATTTTTTAGAAATCTTTAATATACCGCCTGTAGAATCCAGCATGTCCTAAAAATCTCCTAATTTCCTTCACACTAATTGGGTAAGGTAAATTAGTGTTCACTTGACTTTTTGCACGGTCTACTTCTAAACCATTTTTTGAAATCTAATGTTCTAAAATGATTCCTCCTACTACCATAAATTGACATTTTTTCCAGTTAAGGACTAAATTTGTTTCTTCACAGAGTTTAAGAACTTTTGATAAATGTTCCAATCATGATTCAAATGAAGTTCTGAAGACTAAAAAATCATCCATAAAAACTTCAATTTCTTTTTCAATTAAATCACAGAAAATAGCCAATTAATTCTTTGGAATATTGAAGGGGCATTACATAAACCAAAGGGCATTCTTCTAAAAGCAAATTTACCATGAGGACTGGTAAAAGTTATTTTTTCTTGATCATCAAGAGCTATTTATATTTGGTGATAACCACTATATCCATCCATAAAATAAAATTATTTATGCTCAGCTAGTCTATCCATCATTTGATCTAGAAAGGGTAGTGGAAAATGATCTTTTCTTGTGGTAAGGTTTAGTTTTCTATAATCAATGCATATTTGCCAGCCTGTGACTTGTCTTGTTGTTATTAACTCATTATAGTCACTCCTCCTTTCTTAAGAATGCAGTGAATTGGACTAACCCATGCACTATCTGAAATATGGTAGATAATTTTAACATCTAACCACCTTAAAATCTCTTTTTTAACGACTTCTTTCATAAAAGGATTTAATCTCCATTGAGGATCAGCCCTAGCTTTAAAGTTCTCTTCCATATGAATTCTATGCAAACAAATTGAAGGACTGATTCCTTTGATATTAGCAATTATCCATCCAAAATTTTTCTTATAACTCTTCAAAGTTTTCATTAAACTCATTTCTTCTTCTATAGTTAATTTTGAGGAGATTATGACAGGTAATGTTGAGGAATCACCTAAAAATGCATACTTTAAATGTTCGTGAAGTAACTTCATCTCAAGCTCAGGAGGTTTTTCAATCGATGGACCAAAAAATTTATCTTTTTCAGTCGTTTCCAAAGCTTCAAAACTTTCTCGAACATAATTTGAATCTTCTTTATAAAATTCTTCAAATTGATCTAATTTTTTGTCTTGCACATGTTCTAACTCTTTCATTTCAGATTTCTCTTCATAAGTTATTTTGAAATGGCATTCACTTAGATATCTTATCACATCCATTCTATAACATTCATCATCTTTACCTTTTGCAGGATATTTCATTGATTTGAAAATATTAAACGTAATTGTTTGATAATTGACGCACAAAGTTAACTCCACTTTTTGCACATTTATCATTGCAATTCTTGTCTCCCCAAAATGATAGGTATCTTCATATCTTTTGCCATATCTAGCACAATGACATCTTCTAAAACTCCTTTAGGATATGTTAATGAATGATCTGTTAACTGCAGAGTTACAGTAGTAGAGGATATTTCTCCTAATCTCAATCTTTTAAATATTGATAATGTCATAAGTTTAATGTTTGCACCCAAATCACATAAAGCTTTCTTATAAAATCTGTCTCATATTACACATGAAATTGTGAAGCTACCAGAATCTTTAAGCTTTTCATGAAGCTTTTTCTGAATTATAACACTGCACTCCTCACTAAGTGCAACAATCTTGTTATCTTCTCCTCACTAAGTGCAACAATCTTGTTATCTTCAAACTTCCTTTTTCTTGTTAGGAATATCCTTCATAAAATTCACATAGCTTGGCATTTAATCTAAGGCTTCAAAAAATGGAATATTAATTATAAACTTCTTAAAAATTTTCATAAATTATGAAAATAATTTATCCGTGTTTTGTTGATGGAGCTTCTAAGGAAATGGAGGTGGTGGTTTTTCTAAGTCAACTTTAAGTGGAGAACTAGATCTCTCTAAACCTTTCAGAGCATCATCATCAACTTCAGTCTCTTTTTTAACTCTACCTTCTAATTCTCTTTCATTTCTAAGTTGAATGACTTTTACTTGTATTTTATTCTGGTCGTTAAGATGTACTTCAATATTACAAGTAAGTGTTCCTTGGGATCTATTACTTAATGAATTTGCTATTTGTCTCAATTGATTCTCAATATTTCTAATTGTAGCTCCTTAACTTTGCAACTGATTTCTCATTTGTTACATCATAACTTTTTCTCCTTGAATTGTGGGTTACTGTTAAAACCTGAAAGATAAATAGGTCTATAATCACTATTCCCTTGGTTGTTCCATTTTCCTAATGGCTTTACATGGTTGTCCCCCCATTGCTGATTATTACCACCCAAAGTATTATTCCAGTTAAAGTTGGGATGGTTCTTCCAAGCTAAGTTATAATAGTTTGAATATGGGTTATTCAGCTTATTGATTATGACATTTAAATTTTTTAATGATGCTTGAGAATCTACCATTTGACCTAATAAATTCTCTTCAATCATTGCAATTGATTGAGATAAATTCATTCCAAATTGATATAACTTCCTTGAAATTGCAGCAACTTGATTTGCTAAAATTGCAAAAGCCTCAGATTCATGAATATTGGTTACTTTCTTAGGATTACCCTTTCAGAAGGCCATTAAAAATTATTAGTAGTCATCTCTTCAATTAAAGAATAAGTGTCATTAAATGGTTTATCAATGAACCACCAGCAACGACATCGATAATAGATCTAAGAGATCCAGCTAATCCATTGCAAGAAATTTGAATTATTAACCAATCTGGTATAGCATGGTGTGAACACTTTCTCAGTAGTTCTTTAAATCATTTTCATGCTTCATAAATAAATTCCCCTTCAAACTGAAAAAAGATGTAACATCATTTCTAAACTTCACAGATTTTTCTCGTGAAAAATATTTAGCAAGAAACTTTTGCCCTAAATCATCCCAAGTTTTGATAGATCGAGGTGCTAATGAATGTAACCATATCTTAGCCTTATCCCTCAGTGAGAAAGAAAAAAAGTCTAAGTCTTATAGCATTATCTGATACACCATCATATTTAAATGTAGCACACAAATCTAGAAAATTGACAAGAAGTAAATTTTGGATCTTCATTTGGTGCTCCCCCAAACTGATTATTTGATACCATTTGGATAACAGCAGGTTTAAGTTTAGATGAATTATCCACTACAATGGGTTTTTTAAAACTACAATGAAGTTCATCCACCGTAGGGTTTGCATAATCTCTTAAAGGTCTAAAATCTTGATTAATTTCAGCATTCTGATTATTTTGGTTTGCCATTTCTTGAAATTTTTTATTTTTCTCAAAAATTTTTAATTTTTTTAATAGTTCTCTGTAATTCAGAATCATAAGGCACAAGTCTTGTAGAACCTGAACCACACATACATTACTACGAAACATATAAAAGAAAAGCACACAAACAATAACTTTATATAATAACAACATTACAATATTTCTATAATAAATCTAAAAATTTCAATAAGATTTTATAAAAATAGAAATTTTCTTTCTAAAAATCTCTTCAAACATTTTGTAATTTTCCCCAACAACGAAAACCAAAAACTTGATTATGACTCTCTTTATATATGCTAATGCGATGTATGCAATTATATTCTTAATTTTCCTTAGTTATAATTCTTACTTTGCAACGATGCCAAAAACTTGATCTCAAGCAACACCTAAGCCCAAACTTTACTTCAAAGTAAATAAGAATACAATTATTATAATTAAATACGGGATAGTACGTGAGTATATGTATCGTTATCAAGTAATATAAGACTTTTTTATTAAGCCTCAAATATCAAACCCACAGGAAAAACTACAATATGCAACTACAAAACCTAAGAAATTAGATAAAAAATTCTACTTAGTAAAATATTTTTACTTAAACTCTAGATGGAATAATAGGAATGAAAGTCTGATTCTTTTTTGTAATTTTAGATACTTCAAAATAAAGAAAGCAACTAACTAACTTAACTTGATATTTGCAAGATGAAGGCAATATAAATAAAATATATTTTTCCTTATCATGAATAGTAACAAGTATAAGAATTCTGTTGTAGAAGTATTTAAATTTTGTTGTGTCAAATAGCAATAATATTCTTTACCCTTACTATAGATGATATAGAGAACAATGAGTAATTTACAGTTTGAATAGTCTTGAAGACAGGTTAGGTAAGGAAGATACTAGCACTCACTGTAGAGTTCCCACTTCTCCCTTCACCTGGGGGCTAACATATCATATCAAAACCTACAACTATAAATCAAATTGGGGGCTTTAGTCCCTCACTCTAAAGTTCTCTAATTCTACACCCGTTAAAGTTTATTTCCCAATTTATTTGCACTCAACCCCATGAACTACATTCTCATCCATGAAATCAAATATGATTCTTACCATTTGTTGACTTAGACAATATCATCTCAAATCTTACATGTTCTCACAACAGGTATTAACATCTTAATTGGTCAAATCAAGAAGTAAATGAAGTACAAGGTTTAAATTCATCACAACTTCTTCCAACATTAAAGACTAATACTTCACACAACTTCCATCAAATACTTAATCACTTATCATTTTAAGGAAAAAGATAAAGAAGACTACACAAAATTCATGGAGAAAACACTACAACACTTAAGTTTGAAAGTAGAAATCATGCATATAAATAAGAAATCTTAATTAAAACCAAATTTAGTCACAAAGATAAAACTTATCTCAAATCCACTCCACCAAAGTCTTGAAGTTTCTTTGAATCTCTTCCTTCACTTACAATACAAACTAAAACTTAAAATAAAAAGAAAAGGGGTGGCGACGATGGTGATGGGCGGTGGTGGCGGCGTGTGGTGGTTGGCTCTGGATGGATCTTGTGGATGATGATGATTTCTTCAATCTAAGTATTCTTTTATAACTTTCCAAAAGGTGTCTTGGCGTCTCTTCAAAATATGTCCCCATTCAATGAATCTGCTAAAAGTTGCCTCCTTGCAAAAGATATTTGAATGAATTTTTGTGTCCATTAACTATTTCCCACGTTTTTACCAAGGGTTACTTCAAACACCTCTTCTAAATTTCATCCAAATTCATTGAATCATCAAGTAACTACTTTTGGCACTTAAGTGTGCGGTACTTGGTGCTTAAGTGTGTCCCTCTCTGTTTCACTAGCGTGTAAGCACTGGTCCTGGGCGCTTAGGCGCCTCAGTTCATTTTCGCACCCTCATTTTTGCTCCAAATTTGATCCTTTTTCACTCTTTTCCCATTTTTCATCCATTTGATTGTACCTGAAATAAAAACACACAAATAGCTTTCATTAAATCGTAATGTCTCGAAAGTAGATATAAAAATGTGTACATAAAGACTATATATTTTAAGTGTATCATTAAGCGTCGGTGCTTAATTTAGCACATGTCAGCTTAACGTACAAATACTCATTATAACATGTCTAAGACATCTATTAAGGTCTTAGAATCATTACTAAATGATTAAATATTTAAAATACTACCACAATTTTCTAACTCAAACACAACAACATAACATTCATAACAAAAAAATTGCCTCCCACAAAGCGCTTGGTTTTATTTTTTCAGTCTGACATAACCAGTGCTTATTCTGGTTGACCGAACAACATAAGATCATTGAATTTAAGTTGATACCCTAAAAAGTATGGTTTTAGCCTTTGACCATTTCCTTTAAATATTTTCTCAATTTTAGGATCTTTTATATCCACTGCTCCATAAGGATAAACTTTCATCACAACAAATGGGCTCATCCACGTGGACTTAAGTTTGCCTAGAAATAATCTTAACCTTGCATTATATATCAAAACTTGTTGCTCTGACAAGATTTTTAGTAAGAAACCTCCGATCATGTCACATCTTCATCTTTTCCTTATAAATCTTAGTACCCACATAAGTTTCATTTCTTATCTCTTCAAGCTCATTTATATGCAATAGTCTTTTCTCAACAGCATCCTTTAGATTATAATTAAATTCTTTAATAGCTCAATATGCTTTATACTCTAGTTCAACTGGTATTTGATAATCTTTCCTAAATATTAGCCTGTATGGGGACATTCCTATAGGAGTTCTATATGCAGTCGATAAGCCCTCAAAGCATAGTTAAGTTTGACTGACCAAACCATTTTTGTTGGATTCACAGATTTTTTCAATATTCTTTTAATTTTACGATTGGATAATTCAGTCAAATCACTTGTATGAGGATGATAAGCAGTAGCAATTCAATGCTTGATATGATATTTGTTTAATAATTTCATCATTATTACATTTCTGATATGAATTCCCCCGTCTATGATGATCACTCTAGGCATCCCAAATCTACAAAATATGTTCATTCATAAAAACTTTGCAACACTTTGAGTATTACATTGAGGTAAAGCAAGAGCTTCTATCCATTTGGATACAAAGTCTACTACTGTAGATATATATAAATTTCTAAGAGATGGTATAAATGGTCCCATGAAATCTAATCCCCAAACATAAAATATCTTAATTGCCAACACATAATTAAGGGGCATCTCATTTCTTCTAAAAATATTGCCTACTCATTGACATCAATCACTAGTTTTGATATAAGTGTTAACATTTCTAAAGATTGTAGGCCAATAAAATCTAGATTGCAAAATTTTGTATGTTGTTTTATCAACACCAAAATGTCCCCAAAAATTAGAATTATGACATTTTTGGATAATTTTATAAGTTTCTTCTAATGGCAAACATCTTTGAATAATTAGATCATTTCCTTGTTTATATAAAAATGGGTCATCCCAAAAATTTTTCTTAGCATCAGATAAAAATTTTTTCTTCTATTGGTATGTCAATCCATAAGGTATAATATCACTAACAATAAAGTTCCCAATGTCAGTATATCACAGAACACACCACTCATTAATACTAAACAATTCTTCATCTATAAAATGTTCATTAATTTCTTTTTTAAAATAGAGTGATTTTTCTAATTTGTGCCTGGACAGATGATCAGCAACTCGATTCGCAGCTCCCTTCCTATCTACTATCTCAATGTCAAATTCTTGCAAAGGAAGAATCTATCTTATCAGTCTCGGTTTAGCATACTTTTGTTCATTAAATATTTAATAATAGAATGATCAGTATGCACAACAAATTTAGTTCCAATCAAGTATGATCTGAATTTATTAAAATCAGATACTACTTTTATTAACTCTTTCTCTGTTGTGTGTAATTAATTTGAGCTTCATTAAGAGTTCTACTAGCATAGTAGATTACTTTGAAAATATTATCATGCTTTGTCTTAAAACAGCTCCAATAGCATAATCACTTGCATCACAAATTAATTCAAAAGGTTTTTCCCAGTCTATTGAAACAATAATTGGTGTAGTGATTAATTTTTCTTTTAATAGCTCAAAAGCTTTTAGTGACTCCTTATCAAAATTAAAAATTACATCTTTTTCAAATAAATGACATAGAGGCTTAGCAATTTTTAAAAATTCTTTAATATATCACCTGTGAAAACCTGCATGTCCTAAAAAATTCTTAATTTCTCTCACACTTATTGGGTAAGGTAAATTAGCGATCACTTGAATTTTTTCAGTGTCTACTTCCATATCATTTTCTGATATCTAATGTCCTAAAATAATTCCTCTTGCTACCATAAATTGACATTTTTCCTAGTTAAGGACTAAATGTTTTCTTCACAACGCTTAAGAACTTTTGATAAATGTTCCAAGCATGATTCAAATGAAGTTCCAAACACTGAAAAATCATCCATAAAAACTTCAATTCCTTTTTCTATTAAATGACTGAAAATAGCCATAATGCATCTTTAAAATATAGCAGAGGCATTACATAGACCAAAGGACATTCTTCTAAAAGCAAATGTACCAAAAGGACTAGTAAAAGTTGTTTTTCTTGATCCTCAGGAGTTATTTGTATGGATGATAACCAGTATATCCATCAAGAAAACAAAAGTATTTATGCCCAACCAATCTATCCAACATTTGATCTAGAAAGGGTTGTCGAAAATGATATTTCCTAGTGGTGAGATTAATTTTCTATAATCAATGCATATTTGCCAGCCTGTGACTTATCTTGTTGGTATCAACTCATTATGTTCATTCATAGTCACAGTCACCCCTCCTTTCTTAGGAACATAGTGAATTGGACTAACTCATGCACTATCTGAAATAGGGTAGATAATTCTAGCATCTAACCACTTTAAAATTTCTTTCTTAACAACTTCCTTCATAACAAGATTCAATCTCCTTTGAGGATCAGCTATAGGTCTGCAGTTCTCTTCCATATGAATTCTATGCATAAAAATTGAAGGAATGATTCCCTTAATATCAGCAATTGTCCATCCAAATACTTTCTTATAATTCTTCAAAGTTTTCATTAAACTTCTTTTGTAGTTAATTTTGAGAAAATTATAACCGGTAATGTTGAGGAATCACCTAAAATGATGTACTTTAAATGTTCAAAAAGTAACTTCAACTCAAGTTCAAGAGTTTTTTCAATCAATTGACAAAACGATTTATGTTTTTCTGTCTTGTCCAAAACTTCAAGACTTTCCCGAACATAATTTGAATCTTCCTTATAAAAATCATCAAATTGATCTAGCTCCTCTTCTTGCTCCTGTTCCAACTCTTTCGTTTCAGATTTCTCTTCATAAGTTATTTTGAAATGTCATTCACTCAGATATCTTATTACATCCATTGTTTAACACACATCATCTTTACCTTTTGCTGGATACTCCATTGATTTTGAATTATTAAACGTAACTGTTTGATCATTGGCGCTCATAGTTAATTCCCCTTTCTACACATCTATCATTATTCTTCCTGTAGCTAGGAGTGGTCTCCATAAAATGATAGGTATCTTCTTATCTTCCTCCATATCTAGCACAATGAAATCAATAGGAAAGATAAACTGATCAACTTTTACTGATACATCTTCTATAACTCCTTTAAGATATGTTATTGAACAATTTGCTTACTGCAGAGTTATAGTAGTAAGGGATATTTCTCTTAATTTCAATCTCTTAAATATTGACAATGGCATAAGGTTAATGCTTACACCTAAATCACATAAAGCTTTCCCATAAAACATGTCTCCTGTTACATTATGAATTGTGAAGCTACTAGGACCTTTAAGCTTTTTAGGTAGTTTTTTCTGAATTATAGCCATACACTCTTCATTAAGTGCAACAGTCTTGTTATATTTGAACTTCCTTTTACTATGAAGAAGCATTTGTTCTAAAGCTTCAGCAAATAGCTTATTAATCGCAAGCTTCTTAAAGATTTCCATAAATTTTGGAAATTATTTATCCAACTTTTGTTGATGAAGTCTCTAAGGAAATTGAGGCGGTGGTTTTTCCAAGTCAATTTTAAGTGGATAAATAGGTCGCTATAAACCTTTCAGAGCATCTTATTTAGGCTTATCAATTTCTTTTCTCTCTACTTCAATTTCTTTTTGAACTCTACCTTCCAATTCTCTTCTGCTTTCGAGTTGAATAGCTTTTACTTGCTCTTTATCCTGGTCTTTTGGATTTCATTATGTATTACTAGAAAGTGTTAATTGAGATCTATTACTTAATAAATTTGTTATTTTTCCTAATTAATTCTCAATATTTATTATTGTAGCTCCTTGACTTTGTAACTGATTTCCCATTTATAACACCACCTCTTCTACAGACAACTTTTTCTCCTTGAATTATGGATTACTGTTGAAACCTGGAGAATAAGTAGGTCTATAATTACTATTTCTTTGGTTGTTCTAGTTTCCCAATGGGTTTACTTGGTTATTCCACCATTGCTGATTATTACCACACAAAGTATTATTTCATTTAAAGTCAGGATGATTCTTCCAACCTGGGTTATAATAGTTTGAGTATGGGTTATTCTACTTATTTTTTTCTAATGATGCTTGAGAATCTACCATTTGGCCTAATGAATTTTCTTCAATCTTTGTAATTGGTTGACAAAAATTCATTTCTAATTGGTCTAACTTCCTTGAAATTGTATTAACTTGATTTACTAACATTGCAAAAGAATCAGATTCATGAATATTGGCTACTTTCTTAGGATTTACCCTCTCAGAAGGCCATTGAAAATTATTAGTAGTTATCTCTTCAATTAAAGCATAAACTTCATGAAATGGTTTTGACATCAATGAACCACCAGCAGCGGCATCGATAATAGATCTAAGAGATCCAGCTAATCCATTATAAAAGGTTTGAATTATTAATCAATCTGGTATAGCATGGTGTGGACACTTTATCAGTAATTCCTTAAATTATTCGCATGCTTCATATATATATTCCCTTCAAACTGACAAAAATATGTAATATCATTTCTAAACCTCATAATTTTTTATGGTGTAAAATATTTAGCAAGGAATTTCCGCGCTAAATCACCCCAAGTTTTGATAGATCCAGGTGCTAACGAATGTAACCACATCTTAGCCTTATCCCTCAGGGACAAAGGAAAAAGCCTATGTCTTATAGCATTATCTGATACACCATCATATTTAAATATAACACACAATTTTAGAAACTTGGTAAGATGTAAATTTTGATCTTTAATTGGTGCTCCCCCAAACTGATTATTTAATATCATTTGGATAATAGCGGGTTTAAGTTCAAATGAATTAGCCACTATAGTAAGTTTTTAAAGACTACAATGAATTTCATCCACTGTAGGGTTTGCATAATCTCTTAAAGGTCTAAACTCTTCATTAATTTCAGCATTTTGATTATTTTGGTTCGTTATTTCTTGAATTTTTTTATTTTTTCAGAAATTATGAGTTTTTAAAATTTTCTAATAGTTCTTTCTAATTCAGAATCATAGGGCACTAGTCCTATAGAACCTGAACTACGCATATATTACTACGAAACAACATAAAATAAAATGAAATCACACAAATAAGGACTTCATATTAAAAAAAAAGCACTGCAATATTTATAATAAATCTAAAAGTTTAAATAATACTTTATAAGAATAGAATTTTGTTTTCTAAAAATTTCTTCAAAAATTTTGTATTTTGTCCTCGGCAATGGCACGAAAAACTTGAACTTGATTTTATATGTCATACAATGTATGCGGTAATATTCTTAATTTTTTTCCTTAATTATCATTTATACTTTGCAACAATGTCAAAAACTTACTCACTAGCAACAACTAGGCAAAAAGTTGACTTTAAAGAAAATAAGAATATAATTTTTATAATTAAATATGAGATACGACACAAGTATACGTATCGTTATCAAGTAACATATGATTTTTTTATTAAAAACCAAATATCGAACCCACAGGGACAATTAACAATTTGCAACTAAAATCGGAAGAAATTAGATAACAAATTTTACTTAGCAAAATATTCTTACTCAAATAATAGATGTAATAATAGGAATGAAAGTTTGATTCTTTTTTCTAACTTTTTTATAATTGAAAGCAAATTAAATTACTAATTAAACTTAACTAGATATTTTTTAGTATGAAGAATATATAAATAAATATAACTAGTAATTTTTTAATTCGTTCTAACTCAATCATATGAATTACATTCTCACCCATATAATCTCATGTGATTCTTACCATTTGTTGACTGAGACAATACAATCTCGGATCTTACATATTTTCACAACAGATATTAACATCTTAATTGGTCAAATCAAGAAGTAAATGAAGTACAAGGTTTAAAATCATCACAACTTATTCCAACATTAAGGATTAATACTTCACACAACTTCCATCCAATACTTAATCACTTTTCATTTTAAGGAAAAATATAAAAAAAACTACTCAGAACTCATGGAAAAAATATAACCACACTTAAGTTTAAAAGTAGAAATTATGCAAATAAATAAGAAGTCTAAATTAAAATTAAATGTAGTTACAAAGATAAAAACTTATCTCAAATCCTCTCCACCAAAATTTTTAAGTTTCTTTGAATCTCTTCCTTCACTTACAATACAAACTACAACTCAAAATAAAAATAAAAGGGGGCGGCGACGGGTGGCTATGGGCGTCGGCGGCGTGTGTGCGTGATTGGAAGAGGGTTGATGCTCTCTTAGTTCTTCAATCCAAGACTTCTTTTATAATTTTCCAAAAGGTGCATTGGTGTCTCTTCAAAATGTGTCCACATTTAATGAATCTTCCAAGAGTTGCCTCCTTCTAAATAGAAATTGAATGTATTTTGTGTCCATTAACTATTTCCCACATTTTCACCAAGGGTTGTTTCAAATGACTCTTCAAAAATTGTCCAAATTGATTCAAACACCAAATAACTACTTCTGGCGCTTTAGCGTGAGGTACTGGTCACTTAGGCGTGGTCTTCTCTATTTTACTAATAAGTAAGTTCCAGTTCTAGGTTCTTTTGCACACTGATACGCCTAAAATATAGTCTTTTTAGACACATTTTTATACTTATTTTTGAGATATTGCGCTTTAATGGAAGGTATTTTTTGTGTTTTTCTTTCAGGTACAGGTAAAAAGGTGAAAAATACTTAAAGGAGTGAAAAAGAATCAAATTTGGAGCAAATATGTGAAAAATGTGCAAAAGTGTTTTGGTGCCTAAGCGCTAGATCCGGTGCTTAAGCGCTGGTTAAACAGAGAATGTCGTGCCTAAGCGCCAAAGATCCCTCGTTTAAGCACCAGTGGCAGTTATTGAACAAGTAAATTTGATTTTTGTGAATTTTGAAGAGGTTTTTGAGGCACCTATTGGCTTAATAAGTGGTTAAAACCACTATGGACGAAAATTATTGCGAAAGGATGAATCTCTTGAGGAAATACATCGAATCAAAACATATTTTGAAAAGTTACTAAGACACCTTTTGGAGAATTATAAAAGAAGGAAGATTGAAACTTTAAAAAGGGTCCTAAAAGTACTAGAAAAGTTTTTAAAGTTCTAAAATTTGGGAGTTAGTTGAAGAGATTTTCAGGCACCACAAATTTATCTTTTTTTTAATTTAGTGTTATATTGAGAGTGTTGTAAAAGAGATGAGATTCAAAGGAACTTCAAGATTTTGGTGGAGGACTTGAGATAAGTTTTTATCTTTTGTTTTAGACTACTTTTGGTTTTAATTGAGACTTGTTGTTGGTTTGACAATGATTTCTACTTTTAAACTAAAGTGTGGTTTTATTTTCTCCATGGATTAAGAGTAGTTTTCTTTATCTTTCTTCTTAAAATGATAAGTAATTAAGTGTTTGATGGAAGTTGTGGAGATTATTGATCTTTAATGTTGGAAGAAGTTTTGATGATTTAAATCCATGT
The DNA here is from genome assembly GCA_003013225.1 of Phalaenopsis aphrodite. NCBI lineage: Eukaryota > Viridiplantae > Streptophyta > Magnoliopsida > Asparagales > Orchidaceae > Phalaenopsis > Phalaenopsis aphrodite. Next base: position 395,278 of record NEWO01000157.1, on the reverse strand, counting down.
AATTCATTTACTTCTTGATTTGGTCAATCCAGATGTTAAAATTTTTTATGAGAACATGTAAGAATCGGGCTGGTATTGTCTCAGTCAATAATTGGAAAGAATCAGATGAGGTTGTATGAATAAGAATGTAGTTCATATGATTAAGTGCAAATAAATAGGGAAATATTCATTGAATGGTGTAGAGTCAGAGGACTTTAAAATGACATGTTAAAGCCCCCAACTTGGTTTATTTTCTTAGGTTCTGAAACAAGATGTTAGCCCCCAGGTGGAGGGAATCAAGGGAACTCTAGAGTGAGAGCTAGAATCTTTCCTGCCTAGCCGGTCTTCAGAACTATTCAAACTTTAAATTAGCCAATATTATTTATAGCATCTCTAGTAAGGGTTAAGAATATTATTGCTCCTATTTGACACAATACAATATGCATACTTCCACAATAGAATTTCTATACTTGTTACTGATTCATGATAAGGAGAAAGATATTTTCATATTTGGAGCTTTTCTTCTACAAAAACTCAAGCTATCTTTTTAAATTTGTTCTATTTTTTTCAAAATATTAAAATTACCAAAAATATTTAAACTTTCTTTACTGCAAAAATGTCTTTATTTTAAATAATTATTTTTAAAAATAGAAATTTTCCAAAAAGTGCATATTGCATATCTTTTATGTGGGTTCGATATTCAGGTCTTAATCAAAAAGTTCTATATTACTTGATAACGATATGTATACTTTTGCAGTATCCCAATATATATAATTAAAAATTAAATTCTTATTTTTCTTCAGAATCAAGTTTTTTTTTGTTGCGAAATAAGGAAATATAAGCAAAAAAATATAATCAAAATTATTGTTATACTGTTGCGTATAAGCAGTTTTGGGATCACACACCTTCTTCATTTATGCTCCAAATTTGTTCTTTTTTTCACTCCTTTCACCATTTTTCATCCATTTGATTGTATCTGAAGGAAAAAACACACAAGTACCTTCAATTAAAGAAAAATATCTAAAAAAAAGGTAAAAAAATGTATACATAAAGACTATATTTTTTAGGTGTATCAGGGTTCCCATTCACATAACTTTGAAGTAAAACATTAAGTGACTGTTTGATTACCCCACTCTTGGGATAATTAAAACATCAAGGTTCACTAAGCATAGGGTATATTAATTCATTGAAACTAAATCTAAATATGGACAATATAATAAAATCAAATGAACTCAAAATGTTTCAAAGGGTTCTAAATCTGTTAGGGATTGTTCTCTGAACACTTTTATGACATTTTGGTTTGAAGGACAATTGAACTTATTATTCTTTATTAAAAAAATCATCCATTAAAACCTTTAGAAACCCCCTAAGTTATGACCTGGGGTTTGGTAGATGCACCTTCAGCTAGTTTTCTCGTTTTATGTACTTGCAATTTATTTAAATGCTATGCAAAAATTATATATATGTTGCAAGTTCTAACATTTCAGTTGGAACAGCGAGAACGTGACAGGTATGCTTTTACAGTTTTATTTACTTTATGTCATTTCATTTATTGTAATTTATTAGTGCTTCAACATACCATGCATGCTTGGTTAATAAAATGAAAATTTTTTCTAAATTAAAAATTCAAACAATTTTCAAAAATTAAATTAAACCTTTTCAAAGGTAACCATAAATCCTTTGAAATACGACGTCATAACACGTCCTTTTGCATTTATGGGAGTCCCTCGGATGAAGTAACTCATGGTTGCTAATGAGATCTCTCCAGTTTAAATGATCTTAACAACTCTTTTAAGCTAAGTAATTCAACAAAAATAGTGGTACTGGAAAGAAGGAACCGTGGGATCCTAACCGGTGTCACTCTAATCTACTTTAACCCCCCATAATGATTGAAATGAAACATGTCATTTAAACCTTTTGAAACCTTAGAATTTAGTACTGCTACTTCTTCGAGGAGCTTGAAGCTAACTTTGAGGGTAGCATCTGACAATAGCAAGGGGATCTACAACAGTAAATCTCTTCTTAGAATTAAACAACCAACCATAGGATTCCGAGGTTGTTTGCCTAGGATAACATAATTCCTCACTTTATCTATAGGTCTTTGCATTATTGTTCATTATGACATAAATCCTCATATCTTCCAGGCTATTTGTATGATTGTGTCATGCAAATGTAAGCCTTAAATAATAGTAATTGGAAGGATGAAACATTCAATAATTTGGTTCTTGAAATTGAAGTCAAACCATAGAATAGCTTAAGAAGTCATTGAGGTTCTCCTCAGAATCTGTGACAGCCCCTAGTTTCTTCCTTAGGATTCCATAATAATTGTTCCAAATTTGAGCCTTTCCCATTTGACATTTCTTGTTCTGATCTTTGAAAGTTCTATCCTTTAAAATTCTTGAAGAAAATATTTTTTGATCTAAATTGAGAGTTTTCTTATGTGACTTCGTTCATTTAAAATGTTATTAATTATAAGCTCTTGCCTCTATAGGGAGCTTTAAGAACCCAGGTAATATAAATTCTATCTAATCTTCCATATTAGATAGGGGAACTTGTCAGCTTATATAAAAAATGGTTCGCAAACCAGACGGATGTCATAAATTTTGTAGTTTATTTAATCAATCCTAGCTATCAAGTAATGTGACTATTCCTTGGGATAGATGTGTTACATGGAGTGTTGTGCTCGTTTGTTTAAACTATTGTTTATATGAAATTGGTTCAGTCTCATATTTTAAAAAATTAAAAAATTATTTTTCAAATTAAAATACTATTTTTATAAAAATCAAATTTATATGTATATTAAATTAAATAAAAAAACTAGATTCTTGAAATGGAATTTTTAACGGTCGATAGGAGCCAGGATCCAGCGCCTAGGCGTCATAGTTTTTGGACATGTGAAAAACCTCCCAATGCTGTTTTTACCCATTCTTTTCTATTTAAACTGCCCTATCTTCGTCCCCAATCGTCCAAAGTTTTTAAAATAGGCCTGACATAAGAAGTTAAGAAGGAGTTTGAGTTCTTTAGTCTATTTGCTTGCTTCCATGAAGCATAAAAAAATGGTAAGGCCAATGGAGATAAGTTTGTGCACAAAGATGTTCAAACCTGTTTCAATGGGTTTTTACTTTTGAGTTTGGAAAAGATGATGAAAAAATTAGGAAATATTGAAGAAGATCTATCACTTTTACACAACAAGTTGCACGAGATGTATCAACAGTACAAGCACTTGGAGTGGCAGATGAAACTCCAATCCAATCACATGGCATGCTATCAGGATGATAAGATAACCATGTATAGAAAAAGAAATTGGATTGACAAAAAAAATGGCTATGAAATTTCCTAGTGCTCCATTTGTCCACACGTTTGATCACAACTATTTAATATCGGAGAAGGGGGGTGAAAATGAGGTCAATAAGGGCTTATATTTGGAAGGATTCTAGTATTTGTGTGCAAGCTTGTGTCGACTTTAGTAATTGATGTATTGTGTGCTGTGTTATTTAATATTTGAATGTGTGTTTGTTTCTATTTAGTTTCTAGTGTTTTTTGTTTAAGTTTCTCTTCTACTATCACTCTGTGATTATTAATGAAAATATGTTTGTGAAAATCATGTTTTATAATGGTGGAATCAATCTTGGATTGAAAATTATGATTGAGTAATTGGAAGTTAGATGATGTTGAGGAGATCATAAATATGAGGTTTGATGATTAGTTAGTGAGAAATTTTTTTTAGAGGCCTTAAACTTGTTGTGTTACGCATTAAAATCAAGCCATAAGAAATTTTGAGTCTGACGCCTAAGCGCCCGAACTGGCGCCTAAGTGCAAAACTTTGACACAGCAGGGCGCCTAAGCGCATAAACTAGCGCTTAGTCATCGGTTCAACTGAACTGGCTGAAACACCTTTATTTCATGATTTAAACTGAGCCCACGTCATTTTTGACGCCTAGGCTTCTCCTTCTTCCTCTTCTTCGTGGAAACCAGTCCTATGGCTCCTCCTTGTGCTTAAATCTTCAATCTTTTGGACTTTTTACCACCAGATTCCATCTTCTTGAGGTTAGAACTTCATTTTGGCATAATTATTTTGTGATTTTACCATAGATTTTCTCACACATAGAGTGGAGGCTGAAAATGATAAATTTTTGGATTGTGTGGTGAAAAATCTATGGATCTAAGCCTCATATACTTGAAAGAGCTTGTAGGTAGGAAGCCATTAATCTTATTTTTAAAATTTGTTGGAATTTTTCTTAAATTTTTAGATGGCTTCTAAGACAAAGCGGGGAATGGGAAAAGAAAATTTTGACCATGCAAAGTTTGTAAATATCAAAGCACAAATTTGTTATAACAAATTTGCATTATTAAGAACTTTCATTACGGAGCGAAGTTTTTACAGACTCGGTGGTGCCATTGAGAATGTGATTGTAGCTCTGCTCTAAGAGACCTGTTATTTCACTGGCATAGCTGTCATTTCTGTGGTATGAGAATTTTATGCTAATTTTTCGGAAGCTTCTAGTGATGATATATTTGGTCGAGGAAAAGGGTTGAGTTTACTTTTGAATGGATAAACATCATGTATGGTTTGCCTCCTACTACAAATTGCTTTTATTTTGAGTATACACCATCTGAAGTAGAGTTGGACCAGATTATTGCATATCTGACTGATGGACATGCAGCCTGGAAGATCTGAAATGATCTTAAGGTAAATTTTTCTTCTTCCATTCTCAATGCCACCTCAAAGACCTATCATTATTTTATTCCAGCCTGCCTCCTTCCCTCTAACCATTTGAGTGAAGTGACATGAGAAAGAGTCATATTGAATTACTACATCCAAGAAATGAAACCTATTGATGTTGGCTCTCTTATTTTTGAGATTGTTAATGCTTCTGCCAAAGCCAATACTATTGTAGGTCTGGGTTTTCCTTCTTTCATTTTTACTATTTGCAAAGACTCTGGAGTAAATTTTAATTCTTGGGAAGAGCAGTTGAAGCTATTTAAGCCTATTAAGAGGGATAATATTGATGTTTATAGACGACCTAGAGGTAGAGCTCCTGATGCACCATCTATTTCTATTTCTCGGCCTTCTACTTCTAGACCTTCTACTTTTACTGCTACCGAGCCTTTACCTAGTTTCTGAAACCATGTGACATGTTGAATGAGAGATACTTGGAGCACCAGTGTTTGTGATACAGAGCAACATGTAAGAAATGGATATAAAATTTGATAAAATGGCAGAATATGTATAGAGGAAGAGTGATTATGATGTGACATATGACAAGGCATTAGTGAAATTTTTGAAAGGAGATCATCCAGTTGAGTTTCCTACATGCCCTCGATTTTATCCATATGAGCACCGCAAATCCATGGATAAAGATATACCCTTTGATGATGAGGAGGAGGAGGAGGATTAGACTAAACTTACTTTTCTGTAGTAGATGTGATTTTCAGATCCTTCTTATTGTAGAATTTTGATGTATGTTTTATGTAGAACAACTTTATGTACTTTTATTTTTACTATTGTATTTGCTCCTGTTTATCTAGTTTGCTTATGTGTTAGAGTAGTCTTTTACATTGCAAATTTTCATGATCTACATGTTTTAATTTAGATTTTCTACTACTCAACACCTATTTTTACTTATTGTACATGTACTATTCCATGTAAGGAATTTTTAAAATTTTCTCACATGATGCTTAATATGCATAGAAATGTTTTAAATTATTTAAAAATTTAAGTTTGGGGGAAGGGAAAACAACTTTTTAAAACTAAAACTTTATTTGGCCTCGATAAACTATATTTTTAAATTATTTTAACATACCCTGTGATATGTGGTGTTAACTTTAGAAGAATATATTTTTGATCTTATAATGTTATAATAGTCCTCAGTAACATTTTCAAGTAGCAAGGGGTAGCTCAAAAGTTAAGGTGTTTGGTATGAAAGTTTAGGATTATTGTTTTATTATTCTTAGTAGAGAAATTATATTTTTGAAATACTAAGAAGTCTTAGATATAACACTTCAAAACGAATTGGCGACTATGAAAAATTATTTTTAAACTAATACACATTATTAAGTGAAGAAATGTGATGGGTTTTTAACTTTAGGAAGAGGATAGTGAAGTTCAAAATCATTAAAGGCTATCCAGATAAAGTAATCATCACATTAAAAAAGAGAGAAAAAGTAAGGATTAAAAAGATCCCAAAAAGAAAAGAAAAATAAAAAAAAAGAAAAGCAAAAAAAAAAATATGTGAGGAGAAGCTTGAGGAAATGCCAAATCAAAAATTGGCTTCACTTTAATAAACTTAACGGAAGAGATTTATTTACATTTCTAAGCTTATTTACAATTTTAAAGTATTAGTATCTTTACTAGGAGAGTTCTCATAAAATTCTTTTCTTTTAATTTTTCTGAGACTTCTAAGTATGAGAAATTATAAATGTTTTTGAAATAATTAGAAAATTCAAAATTCCTAGACTTGATTATTGAATATTCTTATACTTACTAACCTACATTGTTAAAAGTTTTTCTTAAGTTCTACTATCACATTTTTAGAATAAATACTATAAGAATTTCTTAGTGAACCCTACTTTCACATGTAATAATAATTTATTAAGTAAAAGGGTTACTTAAGGAATTGATGCGCCTTAAAATTACTTATTTTATATGCATATTTTATACTCATTTTTTAGGATATTATGCTTTAATAAAAAGTATTTACTGGGTTTTTGGTTGCAGGTGCCAGAAAATGAGTTCAAAAGCAAAAAAAAGCAAAAAATACATCAAAAAGGAGCAAAATGAGACAAATTAAGACAACTGCCAATAACAGTCAAGCTGACACTAAAGAGCCAAATGAAAATCGAGGCTGGTGCCTAGATGCGATAGTTTGGCTCCTAGGCTCCAGAAACAGTTACACTTATATTCATTGAATTTAGACGAATTTTAAAAAGATGTTTGAAGCAACCCTTGGTGATTTTCGAAGCTCTATATATTCGGATTAATTTTGGATGAAAGAGAGAGTCTTGAAGTCTTTTTGAGAAAGGGAGGAACTCATATAGAGTGGGCCCCACCTTAGTGATTCTTTGTGATTTTTAGAGTATTGTGAGTCTTGTGGAGTCAGAAAAGTTAAGTAATTTCAGAGGAGTGCATGGGGAAACATTTGAGATAAATATTTATATCTTTTCTTTTGTATGTTGGATTTGAGTTTTATAAATATGTTTTGTTTTGTTATCCCTAAGAATTCTAAATAATTTTCCTCTTTCTTCTTACAATAAAAAGTAATTATGTGGTGGATTTGATTTGTTTAAAACTTCTTTAATTCCAAAAATTTGTGATGGCATTTTCACCGGTTCATCATTTATTTTGCAAATTGGTTATTTGTTTTGTTAAAACCTATTGAGAAACTTACAAACCTAAGAAGGCTAAGATTTCCTTAACTAGTGAGTACCACATTTTACTTTGGAAAGAGCCATGATGATCGCCCAAAGGGAGTGCCAATAGATAAGGAGATAAAATTTCATGGGTGTAGAATTGATGTTTCTAGGTTGATAGGCTAGATTCTTTTATCAATTTGGTCAAGAGATTGGAATTAAAGGTCACTAGTAGGTCCTATAGAGAGGGCATAGTGGGTAATCTAGAGGCGAGAGGCTAGAAACTATCCAACACTATTATACATGCCAACACCAACTTTAGATTAGTCCATGTTCTTTATACTCAGAAGAAGTAAAAAATATGTCTGCTCCTATTTGTCACAATACATCAGTTAAACTTCTAAACATATGCAATCCTACATTAATTATGAATTATTTGCAAGGAGAATATCTCATTAGATATATTAAATTTTATAGTTTTAGTTATTTTTAATCTCTGCATTTACTTTTAATTTGCACTTGTAGGAATTAGTAAACTTAATTTTTCACTTGAATTACTTTTATATTTTCATAGAATATATTATACCGTTTAAAGTAAAGGTTTTTCTTATTCAAATACATAAAATTTCTAACTTTTCCTCGTGGAATCAATACTGGGGGTTTTATTGAAAATTCTATATTACTTGAAATGATATGTATACTTGCGTAGTACCCCTAATGAAAAGACTTATCATATAAGTTTTAAATCATTTAATTTATTCACACTAGTCGCTAAATATAATTTGGGCCAAGTTTTTTACAATCTTTTGGAGTAAAATAATTGTGTAATTGTGGCCCGGGTCACTAATCCAATGTTTTCCCACCATGTCGCAAAAAAAAGTTATGTCAAACGAGCCTTAATGTTAGCACATGTGCTTAAAGAAAATTCAATGCATTTTTCAGCTCATTCTTTCAAATTTTTGTGCCTTCTTAGGCTTTTACGTTTAAAGTCTTATGCTTTGTTAGGGTTTTTAAGGCACATGTGCCTTCTTAGGCATGTAGCCTTGTGAGGTCTTGGATGTACATTTGTCTTCTGAGGCTTGTAGCCTTCTAAGCTCTCTGAGGTAGATACCCTGTTAACCGCTTGCTTTCAAGGAGTTTTTTTAATGAGAAGCATATCCATTACTAGCATCCCATCGAGAATTTCCTTGGGCTCGTCTTTTGAAGCATGGTAGCTTCCCATCGAGACTTGCCTATCATGCATTCTTCTAGGGGCATGGTATATTCCTATCGAGTCTTGCCTCCTGATCTTAAAATCTATGGGTATTGTAACTTCACATTGAGTCTTGCCTCATGGGCTCAACTTCTAAGAATATGGTATCTTCCTGTGGAGCCTTGCCTCTTGGGCTCGACTTATAAGGGTATGAGTAGAGAACTTATCTACTACTACAAATGTTTGATTTTTCCTAAGAAGTTAGTCGAATCACACCTGCTTGAAGATATTAGCTTGTAATGGAAGAAGCTTATAAGAATTCACGAAGGATTTTTTACCTATCTGAGGCCAACTGTAGCTAGAGGTGGAAGTGGTCATCCTTGAGATCGATTAAGCCTATAATGAAATGTTAAAAAATATTTTATGTTTATCAAGATTGGGGTATAGGTTAGAAGGGCCATACTTTTTCTTTAAAATAAAGTTACAGTCATACTCAAAAATATGTTTGGTACCTTGTTAGTTGCTGCTTTGAAATTTTTTGTCCAATAGTGTGAATGTTTTTTACATGAGCGTATAAAGCAGCTCATGTATCAAACCTTAAAGTTGTATGCTTCCTAATCCAGTTGAGAAAGAACTCTAGTATGGTGGGGGGTGTTGAAGACACATTATTTAAAAAGTTGCCCCTAGTTTGGATTATTTAGCATTTTAAAATTGTATAAAAATCTATCAAACGCATAGGTAATTAAAGAAACGCAAGAGTTATCAATTTTTATGTGGAAAATCCTAAAAAGGGAAATAATTTTGAGACATGTCCTAGTTGAAATAATCCACTATGACTGATGAGTACACATGCCCACTTCTAATGAATTAGGGAAGATGGAGTTATAAAATTGTTCATAATAAATGTACAAGATTAGTTCATCGATAATAGTTATAGTTTGGATATGATTCTCTATGATAACTGGCTGAAAGAGTCATAACTGATTGGTATGGAGCTAATATTCCATCATTAATATTTTAGACAGTGACTGTGGCACCAAATTATCGTATACGCTATAGTTGGAAGCCATAGTAGTAGTTTATCATGTGGACCATAGATGGTTGCATCAACAGAGTTGGTTAGCTATAGAGGTATTAGTAGGAGGCTATGTCATATTTGGTCGCATAAGCTATAGTGGTGAGCGGTGATAAAGTTGGCAGGCTGTAGAGGTCGGAGTTAGAAGCAATATGAGATGTGAGCCACATCGATCGTAGTTGATTATATATACTGTAGTGGAGAGTTATGACAATCTCCGTTGATCACAGGGGCAGGAGTCGGGAGTTAAACAAGCTCTAAGCCATCTATGCCATGATTGGTCAAGTAGGTCATAATGACGAGTTAAGATGACGTCCGTAGGTCGCAGAGGCTGGAGTTGGGAGCTGCACGAGTTGTGGATCATGTAGACTATAATGTGTTATATAGACCATGGCGGTGGGCTGCAAGAAGAGAGCTTTAGGAGTTTGAAGAAAATTTCTATTTTCAGCGTGCACTGTTACATCGTCTTTTGGAGGCACATTGCACTATATCTAGGGTGTGTTATTACATCGTTTTTGAGTTGTTTCATTACTGTATTTCTGATGAGTTGTTGCACTTTTTTTTGGGGTGTGTTGTTGCACCATATTCAATATGCGTTGTTACATTTTCTTCAGGGTGCATCATTGCACCATGTACTAAAGACGTATTGCTCCAAGGCACTTCATTATTCCACAATGGATTCTAGGATTTTGCAATGTGATTCTACAATGAGCCTTATCTCAAGGTGTAAGTGGTGGTTGATGATGGTTGACGGTGACAGGATGGTGGTTGTCACTGCAGGAGCGGAGGTAGAGGTGAGAAGATGAGTTTTTTTTTTTTGCGAATCTGTAGTGTCCTGTGATGCGGAAGAGGAGGTGAGAAGATGAGTGCTTTTCGCTAACCTCTATTGGCTATTGGAGTCGAGGCGGAGCATGAAAGATAGTTTCTTTCATCGATCTATGACTAGGATGAAGATTTTTTTTCCCATGCAGTTTGCTCGAGCAGAGGCACAGGGGAGAAGAGGAGTTCTTTAAGGGTGTTTGGTAGCACACTTTTAATAAAATTTAGTCATAGATTTTCATCTAAATCGAGCCAAACACCAAAAAAGAAAATCCACTTGAAGTAAATCAACACCTGCAACTGCCTTAATGAAAAAATTATTGTGTACGGAGAGCGCACACAGAGTTGCATGCTCTCTCCGATCATAGCCGCACATCAACCCAAGCCTGTTTGATAGTGTGTCTCACTTTTATTAATATTTTTTAAAATGATTAATATGGGGCTGTGATAAAAAAGTGCACTCAGCTCAATGTGCTCTCCTTAAGCAATAATTTTCAGCGTTAATGAATTTCTCTTTCGCAGAAATGCAAGGGAGCGAAAGGGGATTTTTGCCCATAACTGTGATGAAGATAGGAGCTCCAAATAAAACGCCAACGCGGACGGAAATGTTTCAATATTTACGAGTTTTGGTGGTAGGTTTGTAATAGTAGTGTTTAAATATTAGATGTGTAAATACAATAATTTTTGTTGGTGTTGATTTAAATTCACTTTACTTAGGGTCCATTTAGGGCAGCTTATTTGGTACAGTGACCTTTTGAAAACACATTTTATCTGTTTGGGCAAACTGCGTTTTGACAGTTTATACATTTTAAAAACGCTGAAAGCAGCATTTTCAGACTACACATAAACAGGTGTGGTGGCTTTCAAAAAAAAATAAACCACTGGATCATTAGCCGATTAAATTCTCCGAGATGTCTGCTCCGACTTGCGCAGTTCGAAAGCACCGTCCTGTTCTTCGCGATCTTTAATGAGGAATGGATCGAAAAAATGTCACTCCTCAAGGTAAAAGCCTGCCGTGACTGCACATTACTGTGTTCTCACTGCCCCTAATTTCATGTTTTTTAGATAACAACTCATATGGTCGTGAATTTCATTTCTTCGAAGGACAAACTGCTCGTATCTTAGTGGAGTTTTTAGAGGTGGCCATCAATTGCATTGTTTTCCTCAAAGGGTTCTATCCAGCGGGTAAATGCCACTAATACATTCTTATTTTCTCTCTTGACTTTACCTTTAAGATTCTGAAGCATTTTCTCAAACTTTTTCTTTGTATTCCAGGAGCTTTTGAGAGGAGGAGGTATATGAACGTCGTGGTTCAAAAAGCTCGGCACCCGCAGTTGGACAACTACATCCACTCTGCTACTTCTGAACTGCTTCCGTTTATCCAAAAGGTTGCTGTATGTTCCCTTGTTCTTTTCTGCGTTTTCCTCGTAATTTGGTAGTGCAATTTATAGTAGTTGTTTTCAATAGGCAAGAAAATGAAATAATAAAGTGTTTACCAAGAATTTTTCCTCATCTTTGATTCATCATTCTAGGTTAGAGGATGATTGGAAGTTGAAACTGACGATGTCTTTAGCAAATTAGAATCTCTGGCGGTTGGAAAATATCAGGAAGAGTGGGAAAGATGTTTAATGCTTATGGTTTAGGGTTAACAAGTGTTCCATTCTATGTAGCCCTTCTCAAATCAAGATCAATTTCTTAAAACAAGTAAATATGGATTATCACTGATTTATCCATCAAATGATAAGGATTAAGGAACAAGAAAATTAACAATTCAAATTGTCAAATTTTTGCTATATAAATATTTTTTATTTTCATGTTTGTGTACGGGTATAAAAGCGTTCTCAACTTTTATATAAGAGGTTGATCATTGTGATTGATTTTTTTATTTATTTCAGTTAATATTTTTTCAATCATTGAAATCTTTGTTTCTTTCAACGGAAATGCAATATATAGAGCATTTTTAAAATATTAATTATTCATTTAATTTGTCTATATTATCATGGTCTAATTATTGAAAACATAAATTGCATTTGAAAAGTAAAAGAATTGAATTTAGTATATGTTGAAAATTATCATCGTCACTTAGGGTCCGTTTATGACAGCTTTCTGTCTGCTTTGCTTTCAGACCACCGCCATAGTTCTGTTTGTGGAACTGCTTTCTTGTGGTTTTTTAGAAATTTCTATGGTAGAAAATTGTTGTTTTCAATATGAGCTGTTAAAGTATGATGACTATCAGAAAACTGAGATCTGATTTTTTGAAAATAAAATAAATCTGTAATAGCTATTGCAGTTTTTTGAAAAAATAGTTTTTTCTATAACAACTTCACAAATGTTTGATCAAACAGCTGCAGCTGCCGCAAACAGACCCTTAGTCTTTAGCTTCCTCCTCTATTTAATATCTATAAACATAAATTATAGTACCATATTAAATTTCTTAATCTCTTTCATTTTTAAATTTATACATCTTTAATTTCGTTGAAGGTCTGTTTGGGGCAGCTGCAGCTTCTCAGCTTTTTAGTTGTAGCTGCATTGCCTCAGGAAGCTGCTGCGGGAAAGCTGACTGCCTGTTTGTTGCAGCTGTGTGAAAACAACAGTGAGACAACTGTTTATGAAAAAATAACCAGTCTGCCCATGTTTAGTAAATTTTGTTTGTAACAGAAATGTGACATCAATATATTTGATATTTCAGAAGCAGAAATTCATTTCAAGAAACAACAAAAATTTTGATACACCACTCACTTAGCAATGAGTACCAAAGTGCTAGTAAAAAAAAACCAATAAAACTGCAAGAATATAATGATGTTGTTTTTAACATTAAGGCGATGGATGCCCCCTAAACTGTCGAAACCTACCAACAAGAGTTAAGTACCTCATTCCATGAAAGTAAATTAGCATCAGAAAAATTCTAAATATCCTTTACTTCAAGAGTGCTGGAGCCAATCTGTGTGACCTTGCAGCATGCTTCTGTCAGCTTCTCTGTCATCTGCGTTAAATGTGAAGGGATGGGAGGTGATAGAGAAATGCATGAGGTGGGATGGCAACAGCAGCCATAAATGTCCCAGCCTCTATACGATTTGGCAAAATGGTGACTCAGATCCATATAGCTTCTTCTTGCCCTTAATAAAAAGAGTGCTAGTACCAACCTCTTCAATACATGCTCCATAGGCAATAAAAAATTTAGCAAGATCTGAAACCTCTGGCTCCTATACAACAACATAGTTGACATTCAGAAGCCCTCATAGAAAATGTGATCTAACTCCTAAATCATAAGCATTTTTATCAGGTTCATAGGAGCTCAAATTCAAAAAGAACCCTTGAAGGAGTTCATTTAGCTCCATATTGTTATAAACCATTGATCAACTGACCAAAAAGCAAAATATTTATATTTAGATAAACGACAAGGTTCATATGGCATGGTTCATGATTACAATTGAATCAACAAACAAGAAGACAAATTGAAGCCTAAATGTTATATTTCGTGCCCTCATCTACTTCTCAAAATATGAAAGAATGTATGAGTGCGCGAGGATCCCATCAATAATGGCTTAAGTTAATGTGCGCAGTTTTAATTTTTGACTCAAATCTATAACTTTGAAATCATAATAGATATGGCCTAATAATTGCTCATAAGATACCACCTTGCTAAATAAATTGTAACAATGGTTGGACAAAAACACCTGTCAAGAGGAAAGCTCTCACCATAGCTGCATTTGTAAGCACAGAAACACCGTCAGCCATGGATGCTGCCATCATGAAGGTTTCAGTTGCTCCCACTATAGGGTAAGTGAGATGGAATGATCCTCCAACAGGGCCTTTGCCATTTGCACCATACACACAAACCTTTTCCTCTTTGTTTATCAAAGCCATACACTTTTTAGTACTTTAAGTCAATATATAAAACCTCATGACACTGGAGGCAAGTTGAAACTTCAGTATTGAAGCACAAATAACATGTAAATACCCAAACCAAAAAAAAGTAGTTCGGTAGAAGCAAGCAATCATATGTGAAATTACAACTTTCATAGGTTAAACAAGGTCACTTGGGGTCACAATCCATGGAATCCGGTACCACTTCACTTGCAGTGAGGAGGAAGAGGAATGTCAGAGCGCTATCCCAAACTGTGCGGAAGGGGATCGCGAGGAGAGGCTTACCTTACGAAGGATGGCTGGCTGGAGTCGAGCGCACACGCGACAGTGGGGATGAGCAGGCTATGTGAGGTTCGACGTCGATGCGAAGGGACGGGTATTATCGACGAACGCTCCCCATGAATGCGGGCGTGGGGTGCAATCCACGGCCCGCGTTCCGTCCGATTCACGTCCCGCCGCGAGTGTGACGCCGCACCAAAAATCAAAAAATCGCGGCGGCTAGCCGCAACGCTCTCATGCCGCGGTGCCAAACATACCATAAGTTTATTCATTTATAATCTCAATTTTTATTAAATATACTTTTTAATACAAGAACAATGTAATTCTTAATCCTTTATATATTTTCAAATTTAAAATTTAGGGATAGTTTAGATCATAAAATAATCGGTTAAATTTCAAATTTTGTGATAGATGGTAAAAACTTCTCTGGTTTATTCATATTTCAAATATAATTCTTCTTATGCTCAATCTACTAGCACTTATACCAAATCTATTATTTTTTTAATAAAAAATTCTAAATATTTCTTAAATTTTAAACTAATTTTAGGGGTGGAATATTATATAAAATGATAGAAATACAAATAAAATTTATATCATTTTTTCATTTTGTTCCTCAGCTCAATCAACAATTCCTTTATACCTTTTGATTCATATATCATTTTTTTTTAAAATTTTTTTTACTATTTAACTAATTTAAAATAAATGCTCAATAAACATTAGATTTAAATAATCCTATTTGAAATTTAAAAATTACATTCACACCAGTATTCTTCAAGTTCATCTAACTTATTATTTCTACTTCAATGTTTCTCAATTTGCACACATTGCTTTTGATTATTAACGGACTTGCTCCTTTTGATGTCTAATCGAGCTCATCTTCCCTCCTCACGCTTGATCACTGCTCGAATTTTGCACGCTCGATGTCAATCTCTCAGCATTATACACAATATCACGTGTAGCTTACAAGTTGGTTTCTTAGCATATATGCATATGAATATCTCAGTTATATATAATAACATGAGTTGATACTGAAATATGATATTAATAAGCGATTTTGTAATCAAGAAATCCAATTTATAAGAATTTTATGAAAGCATGGGTCAGAGAGAGGTGCCACCTTGGATAGAGCATCAAAGATGTAAGAATGATATCCACATCTTTCAAATATGGTATGTTTGCACCTTTTTTAATTATTTTTAATTCTTTTGTGAAAAACGAGGTCTATGCCCCACTTTATTAAAAGGAAAAAAATACCAGAGAATTAACAGAGCATAAAAATAGGAATAATAGAGAACCTCATAAAGGAACTTAATACAAAATTAAGACTAGTAAATAAAAGACCTAAAAATTAAAACACACTGAGTCAACTTCCTCATAAATGACAACAACAATGTTGTAAAACAACCCCAGCTCCAACAAGATCAGCTCCAAAGCAGTATGAAGACAAAAAGTTGATTTAGGAAATGCAAATAGAGGACACTAGAAGCAGCTCCAAATGTTAACAACAACAATGTGCAAGAATTTCTCAGGTTGACAAAAATAGTTCCAAGAATTGTAAAATTGAAACAGTTCCAAAGAAACATATAGATTGATCTCGATCTTGATGTAAAGACCTTCCAAAATAACAAAGGTAACAAAAATAATTAGAAATAGGTATATTTATGTAAAAAATGATGAGCTCAGAAAGATCCGATCTTACATAAACCATTAAAACTCCATTAGAGGACATGATATATATTACGTAAACAAAGTATATACAAACAAACAGTTGAGCTTTAATCTAGTAAGGTTGGCAATCTTCATATCCTAATAACTAAATCTCAAATGGAAGACCAAGTATAATATATGAAGAATAATGCTATGAGCAACTATAGAAAGAAATATATTAAAATTTCATCTGGTTTGTGCATATATCAAGATAAAAAAACCCATAATATATAAATCAAAATTATTTTGAACCGCCTAAGTTGGTTCAACTAATAGGAGCTGAAGGAGAAGAAGATTGATTCACCCCAAGCGAAGAGATGAATGAGACTCAACCTGTGCAAAATAGAGAAAGAGAGATGAACAAAATTGCTTGAGGGTGACCAGTCGTGGCGAAAGCGACACGTGTTGACACTGCGAAGCAAAGATTGACAACACTCGAGCAAGTGACCAACATCTTGTCGTGGAGACTAAACCAGCTAGAAGAACAATATAGAATGAGAGCAGGTGATGAGTACTCAATGTGGGAGGCAAAAATTGAGTATGGGTGATGAGCACGACAAGAGAATTTTTGAGGAACGATGTAAGATATGTGTAATAGATAAATCACACGCAGTATTATATATAGTGCCAAGAGATTGATGTTGAATATGCAAAATTTGAGCAGTGGTCAAGTGTGGAAAGGGAAGATGGGCTTGGCTTAACTTCAAGAGCACCATATCCATTTTTGTGAGCATGAGCAGTGCGTGCAAATTGAGAGTCAAACAGTGAACCAAAAAGGGCAAGTTGGATGAACTCGATTGGTATTGGTGTAAATTTAAATAAATTTAGATTTAAAAAATAATTATTTTGATTTAATGTTTATTAGGCATTAATACTATTTTAATTAAATAATGATAGAAATAAAAAATAGAAAAATATATGAATGAAAATATTTAAAAAAATTGTTAATTGAGCAACGAAACAAACAAAAAAGAAGATACATTTTATTTATATTTCTTTCTTGTATAATATTCAAACACTAGGGTGAGTTTGAAATTTAAGAAATCTTTAGGAATTGGATAGTAGTGTGATTATTGATATAAAGCTAACATAACAAAATTTTTTATATTTCTTTTCTATAATAATAGGTTTTTTTTAGGATGACAATCCTAATAGGAGTGATAATCCTTGAGTTTTTATCTTAGAAGAGTAGCAAGTATCGCTACCTTTGTAAGTTTCTATACCCTTGTGTCTCCATGGTAGAACTACTGCACATAATTAGGTTTAAGGTGAGCATTTGTCTCTAAATCTCATCGCATCAATTGTTTGTCGGTTGAGGTTACTACTTAAGAATTCCAAGTTGATGAGATCACAATAAGGGGATCCACTATAGAAAGTTATACAGTTATAATCTTACTACCACAAATGATATGGGCATGCTTTACCACTAATGATTTGGCTATGCATTATTGGGCACGAACAAATTATTAGGTAACTCGTTTAGATGGATATATTTAATTAAATTTGTTGATGATATTCTAGTTTTTTGCGGATGAGAGTAATGTAAATATAAACTATGACTCATTATTAAATTCGTTTAGTTCAAATACTTGTGGTGTTAAGTATCTTGGTTGAAGAGAGATCTATTTTTCAAGAATAAGTCTGAAATAAAGTATAAATTTCCCATTAACTGGGCCAAGTGGATCAAGTAGGAGAATGTTGGATATGGTCAATTGTATGCTGGCTCATTTTGATTGCTTCCGTTTGAGTTGAATTAGGTTTCTTCATTTTGGCTTGACCAAGCTACTTTTAATTGGTTCTCACACCTAGAAAAGTAGTTATCATTTATACTAATTTTATAAATTTTAGATGGTCCTTATCGCAGAGATGATATAAAACAAGGATTTTTTTTGTCAGGCTTGTAAAACCACTTTCGTTTTTCTAAGTAATGATCAATTTGGAAGTTGCTTCACATATTCTAAAGATGCTTGAGAGAAACTTTGATATTTTAAAAGGTAACCTTAAACCCAGTGTGTGTGTTTTTCCTTATTTTATTTTTTTTTTGAAAAGCCCAAGGGCTGATTTTATTGAAAGAGAGAGGATACATAAAGGTTGTATGAGAGAGCCCAAAAGAGGGACCCTGCCCATACGATACAAATACAGTAATACCCCAACAAAAAGATACAGATTTACTCAATAAAAAGTAAAACAAATTTAAAGCATGCAGAAAACAAGTAGCTTTTTTACATATGATAGTGAGTGTGTGTGTTTTTCTTTATATATATATATATATATATATATATATATATATATATATATATATATATATATATATATATATATATATATATATATATATATAGTTTTTCTACATATGATAGAATTTTTGACAAGATAAGCATCATATCTCACTGTACTACAAAAAGACTCTTTTAAGCAAATTGCTTAAAATGGCCAAGAAAGAGAGGTCGGAGATGGAAGGGAGATAAAGATGAAGGGATAAATGAACAAAGGAGATAGGTAGATCTTCTGATATAGTAGTCCTAGCATCTAATATGGAATAGCCTTAGCTCATATTTCGGATTAATAGAATGCATATAGCATCCAGGGGGAAGCACACATCATCTGAGCACTTATAAGAGGGGTAGTTGTAAATTTGATATAGAGAGGATTATATTTATTTCATTCAATCAAAAGAGAAAATCATAATTCCTTATATACTTCGGAACCAAGAGAAATAGAGGAACATTTTGCCCTAACATGTTTTATAATATAATAAAGCTAAAATGAGATATTCTCTTAGTATCTTAATTATATCATCGAGAGTACACACTGATAATTACATTAAAAGATTAATATGCAACACTACATAATTGAAATTTACAAGATTATTAGATAAAATATACAATTTGACATGTAATGAGCTCTTTGTTTGCATTTATTTTATGCATCACTTCTTCAAGCCTGCAAAATACTCCTCACAAGTGGATGGTATCTTTGATGTAACTTTTAAGAAGAATACATAACATTTTGGCAACAAATAGTGGCATAAAAATATTAAATATTAAAGCAATTTTTTCTTGAAATCTCTTAAGAACTACAAATTTGTCAAATATTGGTTAATCTAGGTTGAGAACTATAGGGTTTTTAAATTGTTTAAGCTAGATTCTTTAAGGGTAGTGTCCAAAAAAGTGGTCACTTCGTCAAAATCTTGTCACATAACTAATCACAGATTCTATTTCATCATTTGAATGCGCCTTAATCATAAATGACATCACTAAGTCCAATATACTTTGCATAATGTTGAACCAATGGAGTGGAGATGACCATTGGTGAAATTAAGCTGGTGGTAGTGTAGTTGACTAGGAAAGTTATTTGTAATGGAAGAATAGGAAATGAAAATTTAATCTTTAGATTCAAACAGCTTTGATTTTGAAAGTTTTAGAGTTTTAGGAGGGGAATTATATGTTTTAGGAAGGGAAATATATGTGAATTGATTGGAGGGGGCAGGGGGAATGCAGTTCTTTGGAATTCGGGCTGGAAAAGCACGGCTGTAATCGGTAATTGACTCGAAAGAGATTTATGGAAAAAGGAAAGGCATTATACTATTTGGGCATAGTTAGTTTGGTTGACCAAATCTTTGATAGCGAGATGAATGAAAGTTTTGGAATGTGAAAAAGGGAGGGGTTCAAAGTATTGGGATTGTGGGAGTGGTTACATGCTTTGGAATAGTTGCAAGATTTAATAAGAATTGAGGTGGGAATAGCTGCTTTGCATGTGGAGCTTGGCATGAAGAATTTATTGAATATAGGTTTACCCTTGTTATCAAAAGTCAAAAGGGTAAAATTTGGAGTGGATTTGATTGATCGTAGATGTGATTAAGGATTATTTGGTTTGGCTTGTTTAGAAGAATTGGGTTTGGGTTGGGTTGGGTTTGCTGAACCAGGTAGAATGTTTTGGTGGATAGGTTAAACTTATAGTTGATATGAAATTCTTAGACGTGTAGTAAGGAGAATAAAATTTGTGAAAGAAGAATGGTTGAAGCCATGAAAATATGGAGATGACATCATGCAAATTATGAAGATTTGAGCTGAAGCTTGATCGAATTGTTCAAGGTATCACACATACTTTGAAGTTGATGAAATTCTGTGGATGATTAAGCCACTTTGTTAAGAACATTGTGCCTATTTTTTATAAATATTCGAGCTTTTGTGGTACAAAGAAGTAATCCAAACTGCAAACTAGCTTTAGAAAGTATGAACAAAATTCAAGTTGAGGAGGTTTGATTGGTAGAGGGATCAAACAAAACTCACATTTTGATGAAATTCAATGGAGGCGGGATAGATTCACTAAAGATAGATAACAATTAAAACAATATTTTGGGGGCGCTCCATCCATTCCGCTCCCCCTCTCCTCTTGTTGTAGCCCCTGAGCAAATTAACCAGCAAACTTGATCGGCGAAATTGAGGGCTGTGAGTTTACAATTGATTAACTCAATAAAGCTTTACATAATAACACAGTGTTATACTAGCACATAGCATAGATCAAAAGAAAGCACATAGCATTCAAGAGGAAGCACACTACTAAAGCACCATATTAGAGAGGTTTCAACAAAGTTTTTCATATGGAAAGCTGTTGGGGAATAAATGAAATGGTTTATTTATTAGGTATTAGTTAGTTAGATTACTTAGGCTGTTATTAGGTAATTTAATGGATCATAAGTGACTTGGTATGCTATAACTCTCTTTTAAGGGATAAGTAGATACACGCCCTCCTAATTGCTCGTCTCTTTTCTAGAAATATTTATTGTATTTTAGCTAAGTTTTAAGTTGTCTGATTATCATTTGTTTTTCTTAAATTTTATGAATTTTTCTGCATTTACCATTTTGGGATCATATCAATTGGTTCTTTTGTTGGCCCACTGCCCTGCGGGTTCTACACTCTTGACCTCTGCTCCAACTGATGCCCAACCTAAGCCATAGTTGTCAATTTTGCCCTATTCCAGATTTGCTGCTCGCAGCATACCAAATTTTGTGTTGTTGTTGTTGTGAAATTTACTGCCTTTAAGTTGTGATTCCATTATTGCATCCATAGTTACCATTGTTTATTAACAGATTCTTCAGCCGCCACCCATATTTGCCTAACTTCACCCAAATTCGCCTTATTTTAAGCCATGTGTGCTATTGCAATCACCAAAACCTATCTCTCAACAGATCTTTTGCTACCATCTTCTAATTTCAAAACTTGATGCAACATGGTAACTAGATCTCACGTCACCAATCGCATGCTCATCAGATTCTTCTGTTCAAGTCTCAGATGAGCTCGCACATATTGATGACCACTTTCTTCATCTAGCTGGTCGTGATCTGCTCGACTTTGATGAAAGAGTTGCTGTGAAGGAGTGGATGATGTTAAGGATAAAATATATTAAGTAATTTAATGTGTATTAGTGAGGTTAATCTATAAATGCACCCGTTTAAGGGGAATTAGGGCAAGCAAAATATTAAAGAAAATGAGTTTTAGCTCACCCTCTTCCCTGTCCAATGTTATATGGGGTTGTAGGTATCCTTCTAATTGCCTGTCTCTATTTTTTCATTATGTTTATAGAGTTCTATGCAGCTTAAGTTGCTACATTTTTTTCTTACCTTATATTTTCTGTTATTATTTTTGGTTCACATCAAAAGGTGTTTGATTTTCGTTTCATTCCATCAAAAGAGAACCCTACAAATAAATTTATGAAACAAGGGGAACAAATGACTATTTCCTCGACTAAAAACATAAAAAAACCTGAAAATGTATTGATCAACATGAACTTTACATGTCTAGCATGTATGCCTACCATACATCAGAAGATATACACATCATACCGCATAACTGAACATCAAAGATAACTAATACATAAAATATAAAGTTTGGCATATGAACATCTCTATGTTGGCATTCGCTTTTGCCCAACTGCCTCTAGATTTACTTAAAATAATCTTCTAACAAGTCTATGTTGTTACAATAACTCGCATTAAACATTCTTTGATACTCCTCTCTTAATTCAAGTTGAATAATATGGTATTAACTGGTTGGTGAGCTATGAACTGTCCCCCTGAGTGGAACAGATGGTCTAATATTTAGAAGTGATTGAATTTGGTCAGAAATCAAACCAAAATAATAGCACTAATGAAAAGATTGGAAGCGCAAACAAGTCTCCAATAATCACATGGCCAAATTTTAATTTCATTTGGCTGCAAATGGACTTCCTAAGATACAAATAGAAAGAAGCCAAGTTGGTCTCGGAATAATTGTCAGCTATAAAAGATTATACACTCAGCAGCGAAATGATTAGTAGCATTATTGGAAATGTGAGATGTGTGGTGTAGATAATTGTTTAGGTCAATTAAAGAAGTGGGGCAGATGAACGCTTTGTTTTCATTTTTCTCCTTTTTATTGTGAGGGAGTTTCTGTGTTAGAAAGTTCAGTCCTGCAGTTTCTTCTGAATTCTAGCTAGACGAGGGGAAAGAGCATGGAGAAGATAGATGATAGCAATGGTGAAACCAAGAAATGGTTGGTGGTGACACTCGCCCCTCCTAAAGTTTTGCAAGAGTTTTTAATATCATATGATATACTGAAATGTTGCCCTCCTAAACTTAAATATTTATTAATAATTAATTTAACTTCTAATCTTAATATAATATAGTTTCTATCATGTAAACTTAATTAGTCGTCACCTGTTGATTTCTGATTTCGCCGTCACTCTTCTTTAATTTATTGGTCACTGGATAGTAGTGTGGTTGTGTTTATAGATTTAGTGTTCCCTGCTCAGGGTTGTTATTCATATTGTTTCTATTTTTCTTTTGAAAGGCTACCGTTTAGGAGAAACATTTCTTGTATCAATTTATTTGCTACCCTTGTTATCAAGAGTTTATCCTCTCTGTGTGATATCATGCAGACTTACTCATAGATTAAGTTAGAGCAATGAGCATTGCGGCATTGTTCCATTCATCTCCTTGATTGGTTTGTTTTAATATTTATTACTGATTGCTTTAATTATTGACTATTAATGGAAGACTGTTAATGCCACTGCTCGTTTAATTTGTCTCTTTTTTCCTTGCTTGGTTACAGGTTTACCAGTTTGTTATTTGTCACAAATTTCCATAAATTATGCTGAATCTTTATTCTTTTGAGTGTTGGACCAACTGGTTTTGAACGCTCACTTCATTGTTATTGGCTTACAGTTCCACTCTCTCTGTCAACTAAGTCTACTACAACAACAACAACAAAGCCTTAATCCCGCTGCATCTACATGAATCCTTTTTCTCCATTGCGTTCTGTTTAGTGTCATATTTTCATTTAGTTCTAGTAAATTAAGATCATTTTTCATACAATAATCCCAAGTTTTCCTAGGTCTAACTTTGCCTTTCTTAACACAAGTCGAATCTAAAACATCTACTCTCCTAATCGGATCATCAGATGGTCGACGTTTAATGTGACCAAACTATCTAAGACTACTTTCTCTAATTTTGTCTGTCACAGGAGCTACACCAACCCTATCACGGATATATTCATTTCGCATTTTGTCTCTAAGTGTAAAGCCACTTATCCACCTAATCATTTTCATCTCGGCAACACTTTACTTATTATTATGCTTCTCTTTTAAAGACCAACATTCAACGCCATAGAGCATTGCAGGTTTCACCACTGTCTTATAAAATTTTCCTTTCAATTTAAGCGGTATTTTTCTATCACACAAAAGGCCCGAAGCATTCCTTCATATCAACCAACCAACTTGAATTCTACTATTAACATCCCCATCTATATCATCATCGCTTTGAACAATGGACCCAAGTTATCTAAATCGTTCACACCTTTTAATAATTTGATCACCCAAAGTCACACTTCTGTCACTAGAGCTACTACTACTAAAATTACATTCCATGTATTCAGTTTTAGTTTTACTTAAATGAAGGCCTTTAAAATCCAACGTAAACCTCCATAATTCAAGTTTTTTCTAGG
The DNA here is from genome assembly GCA_003013225.1 of Phalaenopsis aphrodite. NCBI lineage: Eukaryota > Viridiplantae > Streptophyta > Magnoliopsida > Asparagales > Orchidaceae > Phalaenopsis > Phalaenopsis aphrodite. Next base: position 371,027 of record NEWO01000157.1, on the reverse strand, counting down.
CTTTTTCTTTCGTTTTATCCACGAGAAGGATATCATCAGCAAAAAGCATACACCAAGGTGCATCCTTCTGTAGATGTCCAGTAAGACCATTCTAACTAAAGCAAAAAGATTTGGGCTTAAAGCCGATCCCTGATGTAATCCAACAGAAATAGGAAAATATTTGGTCAATCCTCCTTCAGTTTGAACACAAGTGACAACTCTAATATACATATCTTTAATGACTTGAATATATGTCATATCAACACCTTTCTTCTCAAGAACTCTCCAAAGGATATCTCTTGGAACCTTATCGTAAGCTTTTTCTAAATCAATAAAAATCAAATGTAGATTCTCCTTATTATCTCTGAACTTCTCCATCAAACCTCTCAATAAATGTATAGCTTCCATGGTAGACCTGTCCGAAATAAATCCAGTTTGATTATGAGAAATCTTTGTCATGCGTCTTAACTTATGTTTAATTATCCTCTCCCATAACTTTAAAGTATGACACATCAACTTAATTCCACTGTAATTTGCACACTTTTGTGCATCTCTTTTATTCTTAAAAATAGGGACCAAAATACTCTTCCTCCACTCCTCAGTCATCTTTTTTGTTTTTAAAATAATATTAAAGAGTTTAGTAAGCCAAGAAACTCTCAAATTTCCTAAATATTTTCGCACTTCAATTGGGATATCATCAGGTCCTACAAACTTTCCACCCTTGGTTTTCTTTAAAGCCTCATCAACTTCTTTTTTATTAAATGCGACGGTAAAATGAAACATTTTATTATTATTCATGATATTAAGATCACTAAGATTGATCGTATTTTCAGAAACTTCATTAAAAAGTTTATTAAAATAACTCACACACCTATGTTGAATATCTTTTTCTAAGAAAAGTACATTTTGAATTTCATGTTTAATACATTTTACTTGAGTTAAATCTTTACTTTTTTTTTCTCTTTGTTTGACTAGTTTATACATATATTTTTCACCCTCCTTAGTATCCAATATATTATAAAGATCATTAAAAGCAGAATTTTAGCGTCAAAGATTGTTCTTTTAGACTCCCGACGGATCGTTTAATATTTTTTTCAGTTCTCTAAGCTTTTAAATTTAAACCAATTTTTATAACATAACTTCTTATATTTTATATTTTCTTGCACATTATTATTCCACCACCAACTATTTTTATTAATAAAATTTTTTTTTTTAGATTCTCTAAGCACATATTTTGCTACTTGTTTAATAGTATTTGTTACTTCATCCCACATAACATTTGCTTCATCATGAACATCTCAAAATTTGAAATCTTGAATTTTACTCATAAAAATAATTTTATTTGTGTTTTTTAGGTTATCCCATCTAATTCTATGATGATGAGTCCTAGTATTCTTTAACTCTTCATCTTAAAATCTCGAACTAATAAATGATGTTGGGTACTTCAATTCTCACTTGGAATGACCTCACAATCTTTACAATCTCGACGATCTTTTCTTCTCATAAGAAAATAATCAATTTGTGTTTTATTAGATCCACTCTTATAAGTAATAAGATGCTCATCTTTTTTCTTAAATAAAATATTAGTAATAACAAAATCATACGCTAAAGCAAAATCTAAAATAACTCTACCCTCTTCATTAGTTACTTCAAAACCGTAGCCACCATGAGTATTTCTGAAGTCTCTTACCACTCTACCAACATGTCTATTTAAATCTCCTCCAATAAAAATTCTTTCTTTAAGAGGTATCATTTGTATTAAGTCTTCTAAGTCATTCCAAAATTTATCTTTAGACCTTGTATCTAAAGCTACTTGAGGAGCATAAACACTTATAATATTAAAAGTCTTAGTATCAATGATAATCTTAGGGGTTATAATTCTATCTCCAACTATTAATTTTTGCAACATTATCTTTCAAACTCTTATCTATAATTACACCTACACCATTTCTAGTGCGACTTTTACCAGAATACCAAAGTTTAAAACCTAAATTATCAATCATCTTAGTTTTTTATCCAACTCATTTAATTTCTTGAATACATAAGATATTAATTTTTCTATGAATCATAATATCAACTAAATCCATTAATTTACCATTGAGAGTACCTATATTCCAAGATCCCATCCTAATATTACTTTCATTAGTTTCATATTTACCCGCATTCGTCCGTAATGTGAGAACCCTTGCTTATTTGACACTACACCCGGACACCGGTGTAGCGGTTATTGCACATTTTTCACTGTATTCAGGCTATACAGCGCGTCGCTTCCAGGGGATGCCCTAGCACTTACACAATGATCAAAAGAATTCATGTCATGATTTTTTTTCAACAAGTTTTATGCTTGCTGTCGAGTACCTAACGCAACCCTCCACTTTTCTCTGTCAACTAAGTCTGTAAACAAAAATTTGTTTTTTTCTCAACTCCTTGATCAATGCTACTCTCTTCTATAACAGGGACTAATTGAGAGGGTTGCAGTTATTTTCTATGATAAAGATCACATTCCAGTCGAGCGATTTGCGTTCAAACTCGTCATCAGCCAATCATACAGCTCTACAGTTGAGGAGAACGATCTTCAGTTTGCTCTTAGGGCGTTCCTGTTGAAGTTGACAGTTTCTAAGCCACTTACAAAATCCCTTCCTCCTGGTAGTATCCTCTTGTATTTTTCTTTTACTAACATAAAAATCCATTCTAAAGAACCAGTGATTCAAAAGCTGCTTAAATTTTTATTCCTTACAGGCAGCAGCTGGGAGATTACCGCTTACTTTCGTGCCCTTCCTGATGAAAATAATGACACCAAGGTGCAAATGTGGGTTCCAACCGACACGAAACAATGGCTGCAGCCTCCTTGCATTATACCAATAAAGTCCATGAGCAGTGAGCCTCTAAAAGTGCAGCTCTATATAGAACACCCCAGCCCAACCGAACTGAAGGATCAAAATGGATAAAAATGGCAGTGCATGCGGATGAGATCAAGGAAAGGCAAAGCTTCCTAATGTTGTAGGCGCCTTCTAACTTCCCTTATATCGCTTTTCACTAGATGCATCAAAGAGTATCCATTTAGCATTTTTTCTGTTGTTTATATGGAGGTTTTGTTTAATTTGACAAGCATAAGGTAACTTTTACTATGCTTATTACGAGTCTTCTAAATTGCATTATTTCTCTCAAGATTTAATGTATTATCTGGTAAAGCTGATCCATTCAAATGTTATGTTTTGGGTGCCTTGTATCTATATAGTTGAAAAGTAATTTGTTTACATGCATTCGTTTTCACCGTGAATCAATAAAACACTTAACTATTGCAAGAAATGGTTGAAATTTTTGCTTCACGTTTGGCACTATCTAAATCCTGGAAGTGCCTTTCTTGAACGAACTGCAGTTATTGTTTCAATCACGACATTGTATATAAGGGAGTTGAAATAGCACTGAAGAAAGAGGAAGGTTGAGTTCATATATGTCCCCATTTATTAGCCAGAATCGAATGAATTTCAGAAGCTTACCTATAATTTTTTGTTTGTAGCGAAATGATAGATCTAGGAGTGTATGGATTACTTGCCTCACTGATTTTTGTATCATTCCAATGGCCTGGTACGTGCATCCCATGTTGGCTAATAATACGTGCAGTTTATATAAAATTTTTTCATGTTGTTTTCCAAAATCAATTTGTTCGCAATGTCTTGCTGATTCAAATGCATGCAACCCATGAAGATTACGTTAATGTAGTACTGTAAACAGAGAAATCTGTTACATTATTTTTTAGACTAAATTTGTCACATCTGGAGTCCAAACGACGGTGCACTGTTAATACGGGGCTTGATAAATGATATAAACGTGTTTTATACTCACAAAATGAAAGTAGTATATAGACAATCTAAATAATAAAAGTTAACCATAAAAGATAAATTTTTTTCTCATTTTATGTCAACTACTAATAGGAAATTGAAGGAAGAACATATAACTAATTGAAAAGAACTAAAATGTCAAGTAACTGACACATAAACTTATGAGACCAATAATAGTTTAATGTTGAATAATCTGCTCTTATGTCAACGGTCCACCAATCAACAAGTAAATTTGATGAATCAAACTCAAAAATAACTGTCATCCATTAAAGCTTAAATAATAAGGTATTGAAGCATATATTATGAACAATAAAAAATGATAATTTAATATATATATATACATATATATATATATATATATATATATATATATATATATATATATATATATATATATATATATCTACATAGACATAGACATATACATAGACATAGACATACACAGACATACATAGACATAGACATACATAGACATACATACATACATACATACATACATACATACAGATATACATAGATATATCTATGTACATATATATATATATACATATATATATATATATATATATATCTATGTACATACATACATATATCTATGTACATACATACATATATCTATGTACATACATACATATATCTATGTATGTACATACATATATATATATATATATATATATATATATATACATATTTCCCGTCACCACTTGAGTTGGATGTGAGTCCCAGTGCTTTCCTTCCTAACGTGACAAAAAAAATTTTTCCCGTTACCACTTCAGTTGGATGTGAGTCCCAAAGCTTTCCTCCTCAATGTAGCAGACATTTTTTCCGTCACCATTTAGGTTGGATGTGAGTCCCAGTGCTTTCCTTTCTGACGTGACATATATATTCTCCTCATCACATGTCAGTTCGAATATAACATCCCCAGTGGCATGTCGAGTTGATATAGTCTTCTTAATTCTTCCTCTACCCATATTCTTTGATATTATTGTCAAATGTTGAATATTTCCTTTTCACATATTTCAAAAGTTATTTGAAAACTCAAGTCCACGACTACAATTTGAAAAAATATATATCTATCAATCCCCAACTCTTTCATTCACAAAATCTTTCTCGAACTTTGGGTTCCCGATTGGGAATCCAACTCAAATTCAATTTCATATGAAGTTTGACCTTCGATCAGTCTACTTAAACATTCCTCGGTTTGTTGATCCATTCGACCAACACCAATACGCGCGGCGTGTCTGTTCCGCACACCACACCTATTGGTGGTCCATTTGTTAACTTCATTTTTTGAGGTCATTTCTTTTTCTAGGGTCTTAGGATCTAGCTTTAGGAGTTTCTACTGACCATCTTAGAAGACTAGATTGGGACCCACCCCTTTTAGAAATTCCAGTCACTTTTTATTTTTCTTTAATGTCTAACATTTATGGCACAAAATCATCGTCTTATGAACGAGCGGTTATGAACTATTTTGTGAAGACTCAAGGGAAAAGTTCCTAATAAGACTTCAAGCCTTAGGAAAACATCGTCATGACCTTTTCGTCACAAACACATACCAAATGCACAAAATTCACTGAGTTGCACGAAATCGAACATCAATTAAGCCTAAAGGACGGGTGAAAATGCGAACTTCTCCGGATGACCACCGACGACAAAATGAACTGCCAACGCGTCCTTGATACCAATTTTGGTAGGAAAAGACACCCATATTGTCATATTTTCGACACGAGAAAATTGACACGCAAATCGTTGAATTCTTCAAAACGACCTCTGACGGCAAAACAGAGAGCGCCGGTGCGTCCGGAATGTCGAAATTACCTAGGGAGGACACCCATTTTGCTGGGACGCCGCACACGAATAAATTGCACGAAATTTGATATTTTTTTTATATAAATAAAAAAATACTTATATATATATCTATGTACATATAGAGATATATATATATATATATATATATATATATATATATATATATATATATATATATATATATATATATATATATATATATATATATATATATATATGTATGTGCATAGATATGTATATATAGATATCTATATGTATGTATGTGCATACATATGTATACATACACACATATGTATACATACACACACACATATGTATACATACACACATATGTATACAAACACACATATATATATGTATCTATATGTATGTATATATATATATGTATGTATATATATATATGTCTGTATATATATATATATATGTATGTAGATATATATATATATATATATATACATATATATATATATCTACATACATACATATACTTACATACATACATATATCTACATACATACATATACTTACATCATACATATATCTACATACATACATATATCTACATACATATATATATATATACATACATATATATATATATACATACATATATATATATATATATATATATATATATATATATTTATACACATACAATTTTTTTTTTTGGTTTTATACATACATTTTATTTTGCAAATAAAACCAATATCTGCATAACTGACAAACATTAAGTAACACGAGACAAAAAACAATACCCATAACGTAAAATACGAGAATTAAAGGGGGTTTAAGCAAACAGGACGCAACATATTTTAAAATAAAAAGTTATGCATATTTAATATGAACAGCTAAATCTAAAGCCTCCACAGCTTCCACGACAACGCATGAAGGTTTTGCACCTCATATGTTGCTCGGTTACATGAAAACCCTGACTTTGCGACTTATTGATTGGGGTGACAAATTGGTTTTGAACTTAGCCCTAACGACGCCGCTGTTGCCGTGGTTGAATGACGTTTCTCCGTATGTAGTGATAGTGCGTGCCATTCTTTTTCGTCTTCTCCTTCTAGATGTATGTCATTCGCTTACCTGCATACCATCCAACCTCCTCTTTCGTGTTCACACCCTCGATCTGCGCCAGAGACATATTCTCATATTGATTCGATTTCGACCTCTTATATCCAAGAATGGTGCCGTGAACGTCTTAACTTGGTTACCCTTCACCATTTTTTCTGAGCGAGCAACGTATAGCAGAGCTATATATATTTATATATATATGTATGTATGTATATGTATGTATATATATATATATATGTATGTATATGCATATGTGTATGTCTTATTATATATGTCTATGTATATATGTGTGAGTGTGTGTGTGTATGTGAACACACATACACAACAACAATAATCCTTTATCCCACTAAGTGGAGTTGGCAACATGAATTCTTTTTCTCTATCGCATCTTAATGAGTCATATTTTCATTTAATTCTAATAAATTAAGATCATTTTTTATACAATATACACAAGTCTCTTTAGGTTTACCTCTGCCTTTCATAACTTAAGTCGAAGCTTAAATATCTATTCTTCTAGCCGGATCATCAGATGGTCGATATTTAATATGACCAAACCATCTAAGACAACTCTCTCTAATTTTGTCCGGCACTAGGACGAAACCAACCCTATCACAGATATATTCATTTCACATTGTCACTAAGCGTAAGCTACTCATCCTCCTAAGCATTCTTATCTTGGCAACGCTTAACTTGGTTTTATACTTCTCTTTTAAAGGCCAACATTCTGTTGCAGGTCTCACTACCATCTTATAAAATATTTCTTTCAGTCAAAATGATACTTTTCTATCACGCAATAGGATCGATGCATTCCTCCTCCAGCTCAACAAACCAACTCGAATTTTACTAAAAACATCCCATCTATATCACCACCATTTTGAATATTAGACCTGAGATATTCAAAGTGTTTACATCTTTTAATGATTTGATCACTTATAGCTACAACTCTTTTACTAGAGCTACTACTACTAAAATTTCATTCCATATACTCAGTCTTAGTTCTACTCAAACAAAGACCTTTAAACTCCAATGTAGACCTACTCAAGTATTCCTTGAACTTTTTCTCTAGTCTTATCCACAAGAATGATATCATCTGCGAAAAGCATACACCAAGGTACATCCTACTGTTAATGTCCAGTAAAAACATCCATAACTAAAGCAAAAAGATATGGTCTTAAAGTCGATTCCTGTTGTAATCCAATTGAAGTAGAAAAATATTTGGTCAATTCTATTGTTAGAACACAAGTAACAACTCTCGTATGCATATCTTTAATGACTTGCATATAACTCATATCAATATCTTATTTTCTATAACTCTTCAAAGGATTTTTCGTGGAACTCGACGTGCCAAAACTTATCGCAGGGAAAGTTGGTCATGCAACACAAGTGCACGTGTCAATTAATAATGCGGTTAAAGAATATTGCGTATAAATTTCATAGGGAATGTGTAACAGTTGCGTGATCACAAAGAGAGTTTTAAATCTAAAGGTTCTAGCAAAACAGAGCAAGAAGAAGACAGAAAAAAACAAAAACAATGGAAAGACTTTTATGAGTTCCTTCAAGGTTTATGAGGTTCATGCCTATGTGATTCGAGGATTGTGGTGATTGATCCCGACTGTTTATATGCAACAGTATAATAATGCATTTGATTATATTTTTTACTCATATTCCTTGACTTTGCAACAGTACCAAAAACTTGATTATGGAGAAAATAAGAATTTAGCTTTTTAATTTATGTGTATATTGTGATACTATGCAGTTTACGTATCGTTATCAAGTAATATATGACTTTTTTTATTAAGACTCGAATATCGAACCCATGTGAATTTCACAATATGCACTATTAAACAACAAACTTTTTATTTTAAAAAGATAATTTACAGTAATTAAAATTCAAATCTTTTTGGTACTTCTGATATTTTGACAAAACAATAAAAACTTTTAAAGATAACTTGAGTTTATGTAAAAGAAAAACATTTAATATGAATAATTTTTCTCCTTATCATGAATTAGTAATAAGTATAAGAATTATGTTGTGAAACTATTGAAATTGTATTGTGCCAAATATGAGTAATATTATTTTTTACCCTTACTAGAGATGTTATAAAGAACATTGACTAATTTAAAGTTTGAATAGTTCTGAAGACCGGCTAGGCAGGGAAGATACTAGCTCTCACTCTAGAGTTTCCTCGATTCCCTCCGTCTGGGGGCTAATATCTCGTATCAGAACCTAAAACAATAAACCAAGTTGGGGGCTTTAGTCTGTCACTTTAAATTCATCTAACTCTATGACCAAAGTAAAATATGTTAAGATTTTCGTACCTCTTTTATACTGTTTTTAATGATATTGCACTTTAAAGAAATGTATTTTTGATGTTTTGTTGCAGAAATGATGAATTAAGGTCAATAGAGCAAAAAAATGCAAAAATGAGCGAATTAGGAGCAAAAAGGACCAAAATGTGGAGAATTGCACTAGGGCGCCGACGGCACCATCGACGCTGCCGACAGCGAGATTTTCCCGTGGCTACAGGACAAAATCTCCAAAAGGCCGCCGACGGCACCATCGAGGCCGTCGAAGGCGGGATTGACGGTTATGTGTGCTTGTACAATGGATAAGGCCGAATTTTGGAGGGGTGCAAAAGTAACTCTTGGGAAAACTCATCCACATCTTTAAAGAGAAGATTTTGACCGAAAATAGAGGAGTCTTGGAGGTTAGATAGGTTCCATTAGTGTGTAGAGAGCTTGTTAGAGCGTGTAATTGTGAGGAATTCTTCGAGAAATTGTAAGAGTGGAGGGAAAGTGAGAGATTTCTTCCTCATTGCTACTTCGAAGAGGAATTCTGTGTGCTATAAAGAAAGGAAGAGATTAACAGGAACTTCAAGGAGTGTTCTTGGGGAGAAAGTTAGAGATAAGTTATTTACTTGTTATAGTTTGTATGAATTTGATTTTATATATGAATTTCGAGTTTTGTTGTACTTTCCCCATGAGTTCTGAGTAGTTTTCTTTGTCTTTCTCCTTGTCTCGAGATTTTTGAATTGGTGATTTGAATTGGTGAAGCCATAATATGTTTAAGAAATTGTGATGATCTTTTAACTTCAATCTTAATTTATTTTTTAATCTAGCCAATTGATTTGTTAAAATATGTTGAGTTTTATAACTAAAGTGAAGATTACATCCAAGATTCAGGGAGGTCAAAGCCCTTGGAAGTTGGGTGCAAATAAATAGAGAAATATTACTGTCGGGCGTAGAATTGAAAATTTTAGAGTGACAGACTAAAATTCTCAATTCGGTCCTATCGTTTCGGTGCTGATGTGTAGATGTTAGCCCTCAGGTGAGGGGAACGTGGGAGCTCCGAAGTGAGAGCCGGTATCCTCCCAGCCTAGCCGCAGAATCAGTAACCAAGCATAGGATTAGTCAATGTTCTTTATGCCTGGACCAAATAGTAAAGAATAGGAATGCTTCTATTTGACACAATATAGATTGAACTAATTCATTTTATCCATTCACTATAATTTCTTGACAAGGAGAAGAATGTTTTCTTATATATTGAATATCACAAATTAAACCCTACTTTCTATCTTTAGTTATTTATTAGTTATCCAAATTATCTACTTATTTCAATTGCCTATTAGTGGCAGATAAACAAATTTAACTCCGTCGTTGTAGTTGAAGTATTACTTTTTATTAAGCCTTAGTCCGTAGTATTCTATTTCTCCCTATGAGATCGATAACTAGGACTCCATTAGAGCCCTATATTATTTGAGCGATACGTATACTTGCGTTGACAAATTCGACTTTTACATTATTGAATATTATACCTATACATCTTTATTAAATCAAACACATATATATAAAGTCACAGTCAAGATTTTTGACACCGTTGCTGGAATTTAAATCTTCTAGTAGCGTCATCAAATTTTTGTAATTGTCGATTTAGAAAAAGAAAAAGGTCGGTCAAGTTTTTAGCGCCGTTGCCGGGGAGAATTTTAAGAGTAACAGACATATTAGAATTATTAAAAAGTTTTTACTTAA
>NEWO01000157.1:327687-343990 GCA_003013225.1 Phalaenopsis aphrodite | reverse complement strand
TATTAATTTTATTTACCTTAAACCTTTTTTCCCCATTATTTATTCTCTATTTGAAACAAAAGTTCCATCATTCTCTACTTCAGACATTTAATAAGAAAATAATAATGAATACTTTTTATTGAATAGATAAAATTTCAAATTAAAAATTAACCATAAACATACCTTGCTAAAACTTATTTGATCGATATCAGTTTTGTTTTTCGACACAGGATTTTGAATAACATACATATTTGAAGATTTATTTATTTAAATAATCAAAAAATGAAAAAAATGGTATTTTCTCGAGAGATAGATATATCCTTTTACGATAATTTAGATTAATTAAATCAAGAAAATTTGCATATTGTATTGGTCTACAAATAAAATCGATAAATGTTTTCTTATTTAATATGAATTGTAGATAGGGTTTAGATTAAATATAAGGACTAGACTTCCAATAAGAGCAAACCCTTATAGTCAATTATATTTTAAACAATCGAAGTTGCTTAAGAAGACTCTCGATGAAGGCTGTGCTTTTGTCTTCAAAAAAACTTTTAAGTTTAGGTTTCCAAGATTGTTTATCAGAAATTTCAAATAAGAAAGACTCAAAAGTGGAACGGTCATTATCAAAACCAAAAGGAAGAAAAGGTAGGAGAAGTTAAAGTCATGGAAAAACTCAGTGACATCTCTACTATCTTACTGGTTGACTTTAATGATTTTGAAAGAAGTTTATCAATGTTTCATCATGACTTTTTTTTAAAAAGTTAGTGCTTAGATCACATGATATATGCTGGTGAAAAAGCATAGGAGGTGAGTATTTATGATGTAATTAGATGAGGGACCTCAAAATCCTAAATCTGAAGTGAGGTTCCCTGAAAGAAGTGAAATCTCAAAAACCCTAATCTAAGGAAGAGAAAGAACGCAACAAAAAATACAATGGACTTACAACCTTGCCTTTTAAGGGTTGCATCTAAACCACCTAATCACATTTAAAATCATGCATGATCGGTCTTAATGATGCAAGATTGGGTAGGTTTTTATTTTGTTGAGAGTAGTGAGTCTTACATCTTGATTATAAAATTAAGTTAACTAAGTTTAACTGGTATGGAAAAACCCTAAGACTAATGCACATAAATTTTTTTGTAATTTAGAATTTTAGATATTTTATAACTCACCACACTCAACTGTTTTATTATTTTTTTGGTTAACTTTTTATTGTTGAGTGAATCAAACCAGGCTACACAATAGGTTATACATAAAAGTGTTTAAAAAATCTATTAATAAGACATTGGGTTGTAAGGGCAAAACTCATTTCCATAAGGCGATGGCTCTTACAAGATAAACTATCCCTTCTTGTGCAATGTGTGAGTGCCCACAAGTACAAGAAATATAAGCAAGATGATTATGTTTATGCATATGATGATGTTCTCATGGCTAGTCCTAAGTGAAAAAGGGGGTTCTATTAATTTTAGTTAATATCAATTTTGTTTATTTTACATGCATGATGTTTTCTATGGTTGTGTGCCATATTTTGTGCAATTTTTATTTTTGGTTATGAGTTTCATTTAATTTCTAAGGATTTAAGTTAAAGTTATTACATTTGTGTAGAAAATTAGTCCTTAGATGAGACTATCAATAAAGCTAGACAAAATCATAAACAAAGCACTAGCTTAACACGTGGGAAAATCTATTGAGCAAAAGCGAAGACAAAGAGAACAAAATTGGTACCAATCTGAGACCTACTTTAGACTCGTCAGTTAATAACGTCTAAGTCATCGTTGTTATTTTAGTTGAGATTCATCATTATATTTTTGGATGCTTTGAACGTTGATAGTCAACCAACTAAAACCCATCCTAACTCTAAAAGGAAAAAAAACACTATAAGATGTAAACCCTATGTTATTACAACAACCTAACCATTTTTACTATAACAACCCCACAAAATAAATTTAATGAATCCTAAACTATGGCAGCCTAGAAAGTTGCCAAATAAATCTATGTCAACCTAATGCAATGAAGAATCATCTACTCATCCAGTTAAGTGTCCAATTAGCAAACAAATCAATCATAACACAGAGCCTATCTACTCCTCTGACGTCTAAAGGGTTAGTGACCTATGACATCTAAAGGTGGGTGAACTGAAATGAGATAATCCCCCCCCCCCCCAAGTGAAGATGCCCATAGGTTTCTGTCATCTTAGAGTCGTTGGGTTTTGGATCAACTTGGTTAAGTAAATTGGTTAGTTTATTATAACCTAAAGATTCTTGTCAACAACCATGAATAACGTCGTCCAAGAGATTTTGTAAACCCATAGATTAATTATTATTTTTCATGTTGCATTTGTTTTTTATTTTTTCATTAGTAGTTTACTTTACATTTTATTGGCTTTCATAATTTATTGGTTTGTGACTTTTAGGTTATGTGGTTTTCTTTTACTTTTAATCAATTTAATTTTTTATAGGATTTTCCTTTAATTATTTTGATTTTTATTAGGATTGTGTTTATGACGACCTTGGTCAAGATCCCATGGTTCCATCATCTTGTTAGTATTTATGGTCAGCTTTCTTACAAGTAATTGAAGATGTCTTGTTAGCAATCATAAATTACCTAATCCAAGGCTTCCTCATAACCTAGAGTTGGTTTAATTAAGCTTAAATTTATGTTTAAGTTTTAATGAATTTTATTTTTTGACTTCTATTAAGTTTTGTTGAATTATAAGTTTAAAGGATGCTATTTGATTTTCAATTACGTTTACTTTTATATGTCTGTTATGGTAGTTTGATATATTAATTATTTAGTTGTTACTTAATTGATCTTGATTCATTTTAGTTTGTTTAATTGTTTGATGGAAGTTCATTTAGTTTAAAGCTTTGTAGTGAAATTCATTAAGTTTTCAGTTCACTGAGGGTGTTTATGTTATTTCATCACTCTTGACATAACAAGATTTTTTCCATTTTTGAGAATTATTAAGTTGTTAAATAAACTGTTATGATTTTGTTTTATATGTTTATGTTTGGTTTTATTACATAGAGGTTCAATTATTGTTTATGAGTTTCTTAAGTTTGATTTTTGGAAAGGAGTGTGCTCATAATCATTGGGAAAAAGATTATGAGCATGCCCTAAGTTCATTTTTAGACTTAATAATTTTAGTTGGTTATTAAGTTTTTTTGAGGTTTGATTCATTCTTGCAACAAAAGTGAGTGAGTAATATCCTTAAATGTCCTTGATCAATCTTTTAATTACATTAATTAATCATTTAAATTATTTGTTAGTTTTGTTCCTCTTAGCTTAAGTGTTAAGATTACCTCTATTGATTATCCTCTTGTTTTAAGCTTCATTCATTTTTCTGTGCTTTAATTTTGAGCATTAATTCCATTAATAATACTCATATTTTTTATTGTTAATTCCATTGATTAAACATTTTTATTAAAATTAATCAAGATTTTCAGGTTTAATTGCATTGCGATTGAATTTACTTTTGCATTTTAAAACATTAAAAATTTCAAATTAACCCTTAAGGGTAGTTTTATATAGTCCCAATTTTCTTACGCTTAGTTGAACTTTAAGTAAGTTTAAACTTAATTAATCTTTTTGATTCATTGAGAAGTAGATTAATATCTTTGTTTTTCCAATTTGACTTTATTAGATTTGTTAGATTGTTATTATGTATAAATTTTATAATTTAGAATAATTACAAAAATAACCTTTGATGTGATTTTTAGCATTTAACTTGTTAATTGTCTTAATTGATTTTAAGTTTAAGTTTGTTAAATCCTATGTAAGTTTTTAGGGTTTTATATGTGTTTGGGGTCAATAGACTAATATGTGAACATTTCAAAATACATATCTACCCCCTCAAAAGAATTATGAAAATTTTAATTTTTGGAAGTTTAAATTTTTATAGACAAATTCATTAGTGTATTTTTTTTTCAAGTGATATTATATTTTTTAAATTTTAGTTTTATATTTATATTTATTTTCTTAATTAATTTAAGTTTCTATTTGAAATTAGGTTTTTCATACTTAGTGATGATCTCTGTTCTTGAAAAAATCAGGTAACATCCTCAGTGGTCGAGAGTACAAACCCTCTAAATTTTATTAATTTTTATGATTTAATGACTATTTAAGAATTTTAATTAATTTTAAAATTTATAAAAAGATCAATGATTTTTTTTTTACTGTCATTTGTTCACTGAGCATTTAAGTTTTTATTTCATAGTTTTCTTATTTGTATTTAACTATAACTATCGAAGTTTTCTTTAATTAATTCAAAATAAATTCCTATTTATCTACTTAAATACATGAAACTGAGAGGAACCTCAAATTCAACCAAAGAACAAATGACGCGCTCAAGTTTGTCAGCCTTTGTGTACAAACGTTGAGGTGTCCTGCGATCTGGTGTCCGCTTCGCTCCATGCCCACCATTTGACTTGATCACCATCACCCATTTTAAACAGAGGGGATCAGATAACACTCCATCATCGTTCTCAATGCGATAGAGTGACCAGAGAAAAATATGTTGAGATTTTCATAACTATTTTATACTGTTTTTTGATGATATTGTACTTTAAAGAAATGCATTTTTTATGTTTTGTTGCATGAATGATGAATTAGGGTCATTAGAGCAAAAAGATGAAAAAAGGACCGAATTTGGAGCGAAAAGGACCAAAATGTGAAGAATTGAACTAGGGTACCGACGGCGCCATCGACACCGCCGACGACGAGATTTCCTCGAGACTCTAGAATTAATTCATTAAGAAGGTCCGCCGACGGCGCCCCTGAGGCCGTCGACGGCGAGCTCAATGGTTTTGCCCAATCAAGCTTTGGATAAGGCCAAATTTTAGAGGGATGCTTAGGAAACTCTTGGGAAAGCTCACCCATAACTTTAAGAGACTATTTTGGCCAAAAATTAGAGAAGAAGGAAGGATCCTTGAAGTCATGGAGAGGTCCTGGAGGTTAAAAATGTTCCAATAGTGTGTAAAAATTGTGAGGAATTCTTTGAGAGATTATAAGAGAGGAGAGAAAGTGAGAGATTTCTTCCTCCTTGCTGCTTCGAAGAGGAATTTTGTGTGCTATAAGGAAAAGAAGAGATTCAGAGGAACTTTAAAGAGTTTTCTTGGGTCTAGAGATAAGTTATTTACTTGTTGTAGTTTGTATGACTTTGATTTTATATATGAATTCAGAGTTTTGTTGTGTTTTCCCCATGAGATCTGAGTAGTTTTCTGTCTTTCTCCTTGTCTCAAGATTTGTGAAATGTTGATTTGAATTTGTGAAGCCATGAAAATGTTTAATAAATTATGATGATCTTTTTACTTCAATCTTAATTTACTTTCAATCTCGCCAATTGATTTGTTAAAATATGTTGAGTGTTACAACTAAAGTGAAGATTACATCCAAGATTCAGGAAGGTCAAAGCCCTTGGAAGTTGGGTACAAATAAATAGGGAAATAATAATATCAGGCGTAGAATTGGAGATTTTAGAGTGACAGACTAAAATCCCCAATTCATTCCTATCGTTTGGGTGCTGAAGTGTAGATGTTAGCCCTCAGGTGAGGGGAATGTGGGAGCTCCGAAGTGAGAGCCCGTATCCTCTCAGCCTAGCCACATATTCAGTAAACAAGCGTAGGATTAATCAATGTTCTTTATGCCTGGACCAAAGGGTAAAGAATACGTATGCTCCTATTTGACACAATATAATTTGAACCAATTCATTTTATCCATTCACTATAATTTCTTGACAAGGAGAATGATGCCTTCGTATATATTGAATATCACATTCGAATCTTCATTAGTATCATTAGTTATTTAATACTTATTAAAATTACGTAATTATTTCAATTGCCTATTAGTGACAGATAAGCAAATTGAACTTCGTTGTTGTGATTAGAGTATTGCTTCTCTAAAATCTTAGTTCGTAGTTCTAAACTTACTCCCTGTGGGATCGATATCTAGAACTCCATTAGAGCCCTATATTACTTGAGCGATACGTATACTTGCGTTGATAAGTGTGACTTTACAATTATTGAATATTTATTTTGTCCATATTTATCAAATCTATAACTGTTGTTAAGGATTTGGTACAATTTCTGAGGAAGTACATTTTTTAGCAGCAGTACTAAATACTTATATTTTTAAGCATATATAAAGTCGCAGTCATAGAACACTTGCATCACATGCCTTCTAGGGTTAAGAGCTTGAGCTAGGATGCATCAAATTTGACAATGACTATTACTAAAGCTTAATCTAAGCCTAAGTAATCTATCCATAGTGGACAATCAACCATGAATTTAAGATTGAATTTACAAAGCTTCAAAATAA
This sequence comes from Phalaenopsis aphrodite, assembly GCA_003013225.1. Lineage (NCBI taxonomy): Eukaryota > Viridiplantae > Streptophyta > Magnoliopsida > Asparagales > Orchidaceae > Phalaenopsis > Phalaenopsis aphrodite. Next base: position 337,693 of record NEWO01000157.1, on the reverse strand, counting down.
GGGAAAATTATGCAGTTTCAACCATTAACTTATCCCAAGAGGTGTGACCTCAATTGGGGTTGACAAAAAGCTTCACCTTAGATGTGTGCACCTCCTGCAAGCTTTAATATGATATGACATTGGGTCAAAGTATGTCATTGACCAAAGCGTGGCTCGGATTAGTGTTGAGATATACTAGGGGCTATAGGACAATGGTAATTTTGTTGGAAATGGGTTTTAGGGATTTATGAATCTCTTGGAATGGTTAATTTTATTTAAGTTATGGTTCAAGTCATGAAGAGTCCTAAATTAGCTTGGTGAAATTGAGGCAATTTGTTGGTGGGGATGGCCTAAAGATGATGAGAATAAGTTGATAAAGTATGCAAATTGAATTTTGAAACAAGAACTCAAGGTTTCTCATAGAAATTGGAACTTTGATATCAAGTTGGGGATCTTTATGACCATAGCAGGCCACGAGAGGGCTTGGGCAGAGCGTGGGGATCCTTGGTGGCCTTGAAAGAGCTTGGGAAGTGCTTAAACATTGGCTTTGGGAAGAAAAATGGGAGCTTTTGGTCCTTTTGAGTTTTCAAGTAAGTGAGCTTCAATGGCCATGGAGGTGGCATGTGAGGAGCTTGGTGTGATTGGGGGAAGGCCTGGTTTTGGGGTTTGAACCCAATGTTGGTCCTGTCTTGCTTGCCACTAGTTGATTTTAGTTTTGGTTCACTTACGTGACAAGTGTTGATTTTTTTTTTGGACTTTAGCATATGGATTTTTTCCTATCGTGCTTGGACTTGCTTTGAAGAAGACCTAATTTTAATTCATTTTCGTTTTATTTTTTAATAAGTAAATGTGTCATGGGCTAGTTCATGGTTTCATGAGCATGGACCTCTAATTAGGGTTTGGGTTCTTTTTTTAAAGTTTTTAGTTTTGGCTTGTGGGTACATGAGTTTAATTATGCTTGAAATTATGAGTTTAATTTATTTTAATTTAGATTTAATAAATTTTATGTGTTGCTTTATGTTAAGTTTAACATTGATTGTTGTTGACCTCACTTTTGGATGAGGTATAGTCTTTTTTCTTTAGTAGCCTAAGATCTAGCCATAAGACTTCCCTGTTGACTATTCCTGGAAGACTAGAAAAGGAACCCTCACCATTAGAAACTCTAAACCATTCCTTGCTCAACTTGAAGTTCCACATATTGGTCCTAACTTCTAGCACTTACTCTCAAGGGGGCATCCCCATAGGACTGCTGGGACTAAGGGTTGACCATGGGTGTTGGTCTGGAGCTAGTTTACTCACTTACACTCACTTTCACTCACATCCCACTCATAACCCTAAACCCAAATCTGTTGACTTTGATCCCTTAATCTTTTGGGAAACTCATGTAGATAGTCCCCTAGAAGGACCCAAAGTAGAGGATTTCATTGGTCCATTGCTCATATAGGGTGGTTGGCACCTCAATTTCACTAAAATACCCAACTTAGCATTTTGCCCCCCAAATTACCTAAACACCCCCAAACCCTAAATTCGGCCAAAATTCCCAATTTCACCCAAAATACCCAAATTTGTTCAAAAAATCATTTCAAACCATTCAAACTACCCAAATTGCTCAAAAACACCCAAAATTTCCAAAATTACCAAAACACCCCTCATTTGGCCAAAATTACAAAAATACCTTAGTGGCCCATACTTTCCCAAAACCTCCAAAATCATCTCAAATATCTCCAAAACCAAATTGGACTCTTCAATTGAACCCACTTTGACCAATTTGACCAATTTGACGTATTTTGACCAAAAATCCCATATTTCCCTAAAGGAACCAATTTCCCCAAATTCACCCCAAAGGTCCATCAATTTGATCCCAATTTTCCCCAATTTCAATTATAAACTCAAATTCATCATGATCAAACTCAATTTAAACCAAATTCAAGTCCAATTGAGCCACATTGAAGTCAAATTTCAACCTAAATCAAAAAGCCCTAATTTGGCCTAAAACAACAATCCCAAATGCCAAAGCCCATCACCAGCTCAAATTAATTGCTATGATAGATTACTTTTAGGTTCCTAAGTCACCTGAGCACCTCCCCTACCATGTCTAGCCGCCCTAGTTGCTGGAGGGGCCAAAACCGAGAGCCCCCATGCCTATATTCAAACCCAAACTCACCTATCTTAGCTGGCCATTTCCAATCAGCTTTAGCAATTTAAAACCCTCCACATAAGCATCATTTAACACCCACTAATTGGCCCTGATAGCCAGCCCAAGCCATCTTATTTAAACCCCCCTCCCATGGCCAAAAAAAAGAGAGATCGAATTTCCTTGGGGAAACTCTGCTCGATTGCTCTCAAACACTCTCCACGAACTCCTAAGCTCATTGCAACCATTTCCCCTGGTTCCCACTATGAGAGCTCAATTTTGAGTTCAAAATTTACCCTAAAACCAGAACAGATCTCCCCACACTTCCACAGTCCACCAAACTTCAATTAACTGTGCCACACCATCCTCACAATGAGAGAAGTTGATTCCCCATAGAAGCCCCATCACATAGATCCCTTAACATAGACTTTCTCTTTTTTAGTTTCTATTTCTTTTTGCAATCTTGTCTCTAATTCCTTCCCACTTCATAATTGAATCGCCTTGATTTGTTGTTTTCCTTGATCTTTAGGATTTGGTTCCATAGTACTCAGAAAAGTTTCTAATGTTCGGTTACTAAGCGCAGTAGTGATATGCCCTAATTGGTTTTCAATATTCTTGATAGCAGTTCCTTGATGTTGTGATTGATTTCCTTGAATTTGCAATTGATTTCCTTGATTCTGCAATTGTTGACCCATGTTTAATATCAACTCTTCCATAGATAGTTTCTTCTCCTTAAATTGAGTATTACTGTTAAATCCTGGAAGATAAAATGGTCTATAGTTAACATTTCCCTGGTTGGATGAATTTCCTAATGGGTTCACTGGGTTGTTTGCCTATTATTGATTTGTAGAAGAATTGTTATTCCAATTAAAATTTGGATGATTCTTCCAACCTGGGTTATAATAATTCAAATATGGGTTGTTTGGTATTAATAGCATTTAAGGTCTCATATGAAGGTTGAACATCCACAAATTTCCCAGATGAATTTTCTTCCATCATAGGAGGTGTTGAAGAATAATTCATCCCATAATGATCTAATTTCTTTGATATTGCAGCAATCTGTGAAGCTAACATAGATATTGCATCAGAATCATGGATACTAGCTACTCTTTTAGGATTTACCCGCTCAAAGGGCCATTGAAAATTGTTGGTAACTATCTCTTCTATTAATGAATAAGCCTCATCAAAAGGTTTTGATATTAGAGAACCACCAGCCGCAACATCTATAATCGATCTAAGAGATCCCACTAATCCATTATAAAAAATTTAAATTATTAACCAATCTGGTAACAAATGATGAGGACACTTCCTGAGAAGATCTTTAAATCTCTTCCAAGCTTCATATATTGACTCTCCATCAATCTGACAAACGATGTTATGTCATTTCTTAGTTTAGCAGTTTTGGATGGAGGGAAACATTTGGATAGAAATTTCTGTGAAAGTTTTCCCTAAGTTCTAATAGATCCAAGTGCTAATGAATTTAACCACATCTTAGCCTTATCCCTCAGTGAAAACGGAAAAAGTCTAAGTCTAACAGCATCGTTTGAGACTCTGTCATATTTAAAAGTAGCATATAGTTCTTAAAAACTAGCGAGATGTAAATTAGGATCTTCATATGGGGTACCTCCAAATTGATTGTTTTGTATAATTTGGATAATAGCAGGTTTAAGCTCAAATGAATTAGCAGCTACATCAGGATTTTGGATAGATAAGTGAATCTCATCTGCTGTAGGATTTGCATAATCTTTTAAGGGACTAGGTTGGCGCTCATTTTCTATTCCATGATTGTTCAGGTTGTCTTCCATTGTATCAAAATTTTCAGGTTTTCTTCTTAATTTTCTGATCCTTCTAACAATGCGTTCTTATTCTGAATCCTAGGGTATAAGATTTTCAGGTCCAAATTTACGCATACAATTTGAAATCAGTACTAATTAATATAATTAACGTAAATATAAATATAAAAATAAGTTGCAATTTAAGTAAAAATTTTCTAAGAATCCTAATTTGTCTGTTACTATGATCGTGATTTTACTCACTCACTCAATCAATTACTCGGCAACGGTGCCAAAAACTTGACCAACTTTTTTTGTAATCGACAAATACAAGAATTTGATGACGCTACTAGAAGATATAATTTCCAGCAACTGTGTCCAAAGACTTGATCGCAACTTTATAGATGTGTCTGATTTGGTTAAGTTGTATAATTATAATATTCAATAATGTTAAAGTCAAATTTGTCAACGCAAGTATACGTATCATTCAAGTAATATAGGACTCTAATGGAGTCCTAGATATCGATCCCACAGGGAATTGTTTAGAATTACGGACTAAGCCTTTATAAAAGCAAGATTTTAATCACAAGAACGACGTTCAATATGCTTATCTGTCACTAATAGGCAATTGAAATAAATAGATAATTTTAATAACTAATAAGTAACTAATGATAGAAAGTAGGGTGTAATTGTGATATTCGATATATAAGAAAGCATCCTTCTCCTTGTCAAGAAATTATAGTGAATGGATAAAATGAATTAGTTCAATTTATATTGTGCCAAATAGGAGCATACATATTCTTTACCCTTTGGTCCAGGCATAAAGAACATTGACTAATCCTATGCTTGTTTACTGATTCTGCGACTAGGCTGGGAGGATACCGACTCTCACTTCGGAGCTCCCACGTTCCCCTCACCTAAGGGCTAACATCTACACATCAGCTCCCAAATGATAGGATCGAATCGGGGATTTTAGTCTGTCACTCTAAAATCTCCAATTCTTCTCCTAATAATAATATTTCTCTATTTAATTGCACCCAACTTCCAAGGGCTTTGACCTCCCTGAATCTTGAATGTAATCTTCACTTTAGTTGCACAACTTAACATATTTTAACAAATCAATTGGCCAGATTGAAGTAAATTAAGATCGAAGTGAAAAGATCATCACAATTTCTTAAACTTTTTCATGGCTTCACTACTTCAAATCACCATTTCACAAATCTCGAGATAAGGAGAAAGACAGAGAAAACTACTCAGAACTCATGGGAAAAAAATAACAAAACTTGAAATTCATATATAAAATCAAAGTCATACAAACTACACCAAGTAAATAACTTAGATGAGCTTTCCCAAGAGTTGCCTAAGCATCCCCACAAAATTTGGCCACATCCAAAGCTTGAGTAGGAAAAACCGTCGATCTCACCACCAGCGGCCTCGAGGGTGCCGTCGGTGGGCTTCTAGATAATTTTGTCCTGTAGTCTCGAGAAAATCTCGTCGTTGGCGGTGTCGAGGGCGTCGTCGTCGGCCTAGTTCAAATCTTCACATTTTAATCCTTTTCGCTCCAAATTCGCTCCTTTTTGCATGTTTTTGCTCCAATGACCTTAATTCATCATTCCTGCAACAAAACATCGAAAATACCTTTCTTTAAAGTGCAATATCATAAAAAACAATATAAAATAGGAATGAAAATCTCAACATATTTTCCTTTGGTCAGCAGGTAATACTTTTAGTTCAAGTTCAGGTGGTTTAATACTTGAAAGAATAAAATTTTTATTATCATTTTTCAACAAATCTAAAGTTTCAAATTTGTCCTGAATATAATCTAAATTCGCTTCATTTATTTCATTCACATAATATTATTCTTGCCTTAATTTTTCATCAAACACTTCCTTAAATTGCTCATTACTCAGATAATCAGTAACTTCCATTCTAAAACAATCATTATCTTTTTCTATTGCAAGATATTTCATATCTTTTGCAATTTTAAATGTTACTTCTTGATCATTAAATATCATTATTAATTCTCCTTTTTACACATTTATCATAGCTCTCCCTGTTGCAAGAAATGGTCTCCCCAAAATAATAAGAATCTCTTTATCTTCCTCTATATCTAATACTATAAAGTCTATAGAAAAAATAAATTTATCCACTTTTACTACTATAACTCCTTTATGATAAGTTATTGATCGATCAACTAACTAAAGAGTTATAGTAGTAAGGAAAATCTCTCCTAAATCTAAAAGTTTAAAAATCAATAGAGGCATAAGATTGATACTCGCTCCTAAATCACATAAGGCTTTACCAAAAAAAACTTTTCACCAATAGCACAAGATATAGTAAAACTACCATGATTCTTTAACATTTTAGGATGTTTTTTCTGAATAATAGCGCTACACTCTTCACTGAGTGCAATGGTCTCATGATCTGCAAACTTTCTTTTCTAGTTCAGTACATCTTTCATAAATTTCACATAACTTAACATTTTTTCTGAAGCCTCAATGAAAGAAATGTTTATTATTAACTTCTTAAAGCTTTCCAAAAATTTTGTAAATTATTTATCTTTATTCTTCTGCTTCAATCTTTGAGGAAATGGAGGTAGTGGCTTTTCTAAAGTAACTTATATTGGTTCATTTTCATTGTGATTGCTTTCAATCTCTTCCTTCTCCTCAACTTCAGTTTCTCTTTGGATTCTTGTTTCAACTTTTTTTCCACTTCATAATTGAATAACTTTAATTTGCTCCTTATTTTGATCTCTTGGATTCACTTCCAAAGTATTCTGAAGAATTCCTGAAGGTTTGTTACTAAGTGCAGTAGCAATATGTCCTAATTGATTTGCAATATTTCTAATAGCAGCCCCTTGATTTTGTATTTGATTTCCCATATTCAACATTACTTCTTCCATCGTCAACTTATTTTCCTTAACTTGTGGGTTAGAGTTGAAGTTAAATCCGGGAGGATAATAAGGTTGATAATTAGGATTTCCTTGGTTGCTTAAATTTTTTTAGGGATTCACCAAATTGTTATAATTATTCCACTAAAATTAGGGTGATTTTTCCATCCAAGTTTATAATATTTAGAATAGGGATTGTTACTTTGATTATTTATAGCATTCAAAGATTCATAAGATTATTGAGTACCAATTATCCGCCCTTGTGAATTTTCCTTTAATACTGGTGGTATTTGAGAATAGTTTACTCCAATTTGATCAATCTTTTTTGATATAACAACAAATTGAGGAACTAAAATAGACATTGCATCAGAGTCCTGAATACTGGCTACTTTCTTACGATTTACCCATTCAGAGGGCCATTGAAAATTGTTAGTAGTCATTTCTTTTAATAAAGAGTATGCTTCATCAAAAGTTTTTGACATTAATGATCCACCTGCAGTAGCATCTATAATAAATCTAATTGATCATACTGATCCATAGTAAAAAGTTTGAATTATTAACCAATCTGGTAAAGCATGGTGTGAAAATTTCCTAAGGAGAACTTTAAATCTCTCCCAGGCCTCATATATATATTCTCCTTCATGGTGACAAAAAGTTGTAATATCGTTTCTAAGCTTAGTAGTTTTTAAGGGTGGAAAATATTTAGCTAAAATGTTTTTTGATAATTCTCCCCAAGTTCTGAAAGATCCAGGCGTTAATGAATTTAACCAAGCCTTAGCTTTATCCCTTAATGAAAAAGAAAAAAGTATAAGTCTAACAACATCATTAGACACTCCATCATATTTAAAAGTAGAACATATTTCAAGAACACTAGAAAAATGTAAGTTAGGATCTTCGGTAGGTGTTCCTCCAAATTGATTATTTTGTACCATTTGGTTAATAGTAGTTTTAATCTCAAATGAATTACAACAACATCAAGATTTTGAATAGTCAAGTGAATTTCATCTATTTTCGGATTAGCATATTATTTTAAAGGTCTTTGTCGATTTTCATTTATTTGATTATCTAAGTTATTCGTCATTTTGTTCAAAATTTTAATTTCTTTTTGTTTTTTCAAAATTTTCTAATATTACGTTCTAATTCTGAATTGTAAGGCACTAAATCTTTAGATCTAATATTTTGCATAAACAAATATAATAAACAAAGAAAATTTTCTTAAAAATAACTCTTATAAATATATATATATATTTATGATTTTTAATTTTTTAAATGATAATAGTTTTTTTTATTTTATATAAAAATTTCCTAATTTACTAAATCTATTTAACTTATCATTACCTTCCTTGACAACGGCGCCAAAAACTTGATCCCAAAAATATAGTTGTGTAAAACTTTAAAAGTTAACTCCGCTTTACAACGATGCCAAAAACTTGATGCGTTATTGTATTAATAAAAAATTTAAGCAATTTAGTTGAGGTTCTATACAAGTATACGTATCGTTATCAAGCAATATAAGACTTTCTATTTAAGCCGCAGATATTGATCGCATGAGGAAGGTTTAAATTGGAAATGATAAATTAACTAGAAAATTCACAGAAATAAAATAAAATTACTGTCACTAATTTAAAATTGTTTGAGATACTATTAGAACTAAATTATTAAATACTAGCTAAACTAAAATGTAAAGTTTAAACAGTAACTACTAAACTATGTTTTATGTGATGAAGTTTTCTAATATGAAAAAGTATCTTTTCTCACTACGATGAGTTTTTGGTAAAATGAGATGAAATAAATGGTTTAAATATGTATTGTGCCAAATACGAGCAATTTTAATTCTATACCTTGATTCAATGTTGTAGAAAATTATTGGTTAATCTCAAGTTTAGTCCCTAAATCTGTGGTTAGGCTAGGAGGATACTGGCTCTCACTCGAGAGCTCCCACTTACCTTCCCCTAAAATTAAGAGCGAATTGATGATTTTAGTATGTCACCATAAAATCTCGAATTTTATACCCAACAAAATCTATTCCCTTATTAATTTGCACTTAATTCCATGAATGAATTACTCCTTCATGGAATTAAATGTGATTCTCACTCTTGTTGTAGAACTCATACTCCATTTCTCGGATCATATGTTTCACAACATATTTTAATAATTCAATTGGCCAGACCAAAAAGTAAATTAAGAATAGAGTTGAAAAACCAACACAATTTATTTTATAATTTAAAATTGATGCATCCAAATTATCTATTCATTTCACCATATCTCAGAGTAGGAAGAAAGATAAAGGAAATTACTCAAACTTCAAGAGAAAGATACAACAAAACATAATTTTCATATATAAAATAAAGTTCATACAACAATAATAAATAAACAACACTTATCTGAAACTCTATCTCAATGCAAATCCCTTGTAGCCTCTCTTAGAAGATATAGGAAGAAAAAATCTCTCACTTCTCTCCCTCTCTAACACTCTTAGAGAAGAATTCACACTTAAACTCACCATAAAAACTCAAATCTCTAAAGAAATAAGTGACTAATGGACTCTAAGTGGCTGTGGGGAATGTGAAATAGCGCAAAAGAGAGTGGAAAGCGGTCGAACGGGGTCTTTTCTGATCAATTTCCGCTCTCAGTAGAGCCTAATGTCGGTTTTTCATTAGGTGCATCCAAAAACTCTTCAAAAAGAGTCCAAATTTGTTGAATCTTCTAGAAACAGGTTTTGCATCGACATTGACGTCGTCGACGTCCATTCTTGCACCGTTAGTGCTATTGGTCTGTGAATTAATTCCGTGTTATCTGTTAAATGATGCTACCGGTGCTACTCCTGTCGTCATCAGCACTGAAGATAGTTCGACCTCTGTTCCATAGGTCTGCGTTGTCAGTGTCCATCCTGACACCGTCGACGCTGAGTATTTCATAAAAAATGTCATTTTGACTCTACATTCCATCCTTTTTCCTTCCTTTTTGCTTCAAGTCCTAAAAATCAACAATCTGCAATAAAACATGAAAAATACCCTTTTTTAAAGCGCAATGTCACAAAAAATGAGTATAAAATATAGGTCTAAATATGCATATTTTTTTGTGTATCGCTACCCAGCCCTTAACAATTTTGAAAGGGGGAAGTTATAATCTTCATAAAACCTTTAATATAAATGATATGTATCCTTATCAACAAATCATTCATCACCAATCATGGGCTAGAAGTAAGTGAATTGTCATCTTCCTAGTTTA
>NEWO01000157.1:307563-327676 GCA_003013225.1 Phalaenopsis aphrodite | reverse complement strand
GCCTCTGTTCTATAGGTCTGCGTTGTCAGCGTTCATCCTGACACTGTCGACGCTGAGTATTTCATAAAAAAATGCCACTTTGACTCTAAATTCCACCCTTTTTTTCTTCCTTTTTGCTTCAAGTCCTAAAAATTAACAACCTGCAATAAAATATGAAAAATACCCTTTGTTTAAGCGCAATGTCACCAAAAATGAGTATAAAATATAGGTTTAAATATGCATATTTTTTGGTGTATCACTACTAAGCCCTTAACAATTTTGAAAGGGGGAAGTTATAATCTTCATAAAACCTTTAATATAAATGATATGTATCCTTATCAACAAATCATTCATCACCAATCATGGGCTAGAAGTAAGTGAATTATCATCTTCCTAGTTTAAACCCATCACTTTAGGATCATTTATATCTTTCTTAACTTCTAAAAAGTAATTCAAGAAATTACAATTTTATTCTTATTATGCAAAGGTAGCAAGTTGGTTTCTACCTTTAACCCATTGTATTTCAATTATTCAATATATTTATTAAGGATCAAATTTACCCATCCCCAACGGTTAATCCTAAATTTTGATTAAGGTGTCAAAGCCCAAAGATAAAGAAAACTACTCAGACTTCATGAGAAAGATACTACAAAACACAAATTTCATATATAAAAGAAAGTTCATACCATAATAATAAATAAACAACACTTATTTGAAACTCTTTCTCAAAGCAAATCCCTTGTAACCTCTCTTAGAAGATGTAGGAAGAAAAAATCTCTCACTTCTCTCCCTCTCTAACACTCTTAAAGAAGAATTCACACTTAAACTCACCACAAGAACTCAAAACTCTAAGGAAATAAATGACTATGGACTCTAAGTGGCTATAAGGAATGTGGAATAGTGTGGAAGAGAGTGGAAAGAGGTTGAAGGGGGTCTTTCTGATAAATTTTTGCTCTAAATAGAGCCTAATGTTAGTTTTTCTATTAGGTGTATCCAAAAACTCTTCACAAAGTATCCAAATTTGTTGAATCTTCTAGAAATAGGTCTTGCACCAACATTGGGGATGTCATCGCCCATTCTAGCGCCGTCGATGTCAGTGGCCCGTGAATTAATTCCATGCTCTCTATTAAATGGCGCCATCAGTGCTGCTCCGGGTGCTGTTGATGTTGAGGATAGTCTGACCTCTTTTCTGTAGTCTTGCACCGTCGGCATCCATCCTTGTGTCGTCGGCGCTGAGTGTTTCTTCAAAAATGACATTTTGACTCCAAATTCCATTCTTTTTGCTTCCTTTTTGATTTAAGTCCTAAAAATCAACAACCTACAAAAAAACATGAATATTACCCTCCTTTAAAGTGCAATATCAGTGAAAATGAGTATAAAATATAGGCCTAAATATGAATATATTTTTGGTGTATTAAAATACCCCAAACTTAAATGTTACTTTTCCTCAAGTAACTCCTTTACTGCATAAAAATATGACTCATGGAAAAAAAGTTTTAACTTCTAGATTTCCATATTTTATTCCACTAAATACAATAACATAACTTAAGAAACAATATAAAATAACTCCAGTTAATACTAAATGTATAAGAATATCTAGCAATCAAGTCAAATTTTTTGATTCTCTATTCTTTTCAAGGAAAATTGCAAATTGTCATATGAAAGTCACTTAGAATACCCATATGAAAAAGAACTTCATGAAACTTTACTGGTAAATATGCTAATACTTAAATATAAGTTTAGAGAATGTAGCTAAGCTTTCTTCTTTAACTTGATTCAAGTTAAGCTAATTTTTTATTAGGCATCTTCTCAAGCTTCTACTCACATATGTGAGGATTACAATATCTGAATAGCCTTTAATGATTTGGAACTTCACTATCTCCTTCTTATAGTTAAATTTTTTCATATTCCTTCACTTTATAATTTTATATTAGCTTTAAAGATTTTTCATAAAGTTTTATTCTTTTCTTCTTACATGAATCTCTAAGATTTTTTAACACTTCAAAAAAATAATTCCCTTACTTTTAAAAGAAAAACATAGTCTCATTCTCTTATACCAAGTATCTTAATCTTTAAAATTAACCTTTATTATTGAAAATTTTTACTTAAGTTTACTATATATTTAGAAACACAAATATAGTTATCTAAAGATACCCTCTAATACCGATGGTCATGTTAAATTTAAAAATTTTGAAAATATAGCTAGTTGAGGACAAATAAAATTAAGTTTCTTTCCTTAAAAGAATTCTTTCTTTCCCCCAAACTTAAAATTTTAAAAGATTTTGCATGAAAAACTTAAAAAGAAATAAAGGGTGAAAGAAAACATTTAATATATAAAGAAAAGACTTGCTTGTTGAAGCTTCTCATACTGAAACGTAACTCTGAAATATTGCAGGTGCTAATATGAAAAACTCTAAGACTTCAAACATTAAATAACACATAATACATATAAAAATTTGCTAAGAAAGAATTTACTACAAATACATTCAAAAAATTACTAAAAACAAACAATAGTACTAAAATGATTTTTAATGTAAAAACAGTTTTACAATCCTACTGTTCACAATAAAACATAATATCTAAAATAAAACAAAGTATCCCACTCTAAAAATAAACAATAATAACAGTAAAGTACAACCAACTATAAACTAAAAAAAAGATCAAACTAAACATCACCAGTCAACATCTTCTTCTTCTTCTACTACATTAAAGTTTTGCTATTGATACGGGGTAAACGCAAGGTGAGTAGGAAAATGAACTTGCTGTTGATACAGGATAAACACAGAGTGAGTAGCAAACTGAACTGAGTGGTCACCCCTCATGTATCTAACCATTGCATCATCATAAGCAGCTTCATATTCAAACTTCTGTTTTGCCAAATCACCATTATGTGCATTTCTAGCCTTCATATTTTTCATTCTGTTTTCCATCCTCATGATATCTCCTTCTTGGATCATCAATTGCTCCATAAGTCCCTGAAGAGTACGGGTAGAAGAAGTAGAAGGAATATCCTTACTCCTACTTCCAGATCTCCAACCAACATGAGATTCATAAGTCTTAATATGTGCAGGCCCAATAGGTTTTGAAGGTTCAATCATCTCCTCATTCATTCTAAAATCAACTCCTACCTGTTCACATAGAGTGAAGATCATGGCAGGGTGTGCTAAACCACCAGTACTTTCACCAAAAGCATTAGAACGAGTGTTTCTATAAACAATAGAATCTACATCAATCCTTCTCATCTGTTGGATACAGAAGTTGAAGATGGCTCTATCCTTTGTGACCTCGCTATCATGAATTGTTCGTATCATTTTAGCAGATATAAAATAATGTCAGGCCTTAGATACTACATTTAACATAGAAAGAGGGAAGTTTACCTTAACATTATTCTTCACCTTCCAAGCTTCACTTCCATCAGTAAGAAAAGAAATAACTTCATATAAGGCTTCATTTTAGCAGAAAATGATTTGTACTGAAAACTATACACATCCTCTAATTGATAAATTTCATTAATTCTTCTTGGAGTAAATTCTACCATTTTTCCACGAACAAAAACGTATTCTTCAGAATTTTCCTTCAAGTTGACATAGAACTCCATCACTATACCAATAATAGCATCGGCAGTAAAGTAACAAAAATTCTCCCACTGCCGAGCAACAATTAATCTTTCGACTTCTCCACCCAAATTTTTAAATGCTCGATCCGAAATTACTTTCTTAGTTGCAAGCAGACTATTGAAACAAATGTTAGCCTTGTAGTTGACAATCTTTTGATCATCAAAATCCACTTTCCTCTTTCCCATGCTCATTCTCGGTGCCATGGTAATCTAAGAAAATTTCTTAAATCCAAATAAATTCCCAAAATTCCAAAAATCATAATGTGGAATGTTATAAACTTAAATCTACTAAGTAAGAGTTCTTTACCAAAGGATTTTCTCAAAATATTCTCAAAAAAATTTCGGATCTCGACAATGTAAGATAAATCCTTTGTGAAAATAAAAAATTTTGAGTTCAAAGTGTAGCTCTTACCGAGAGAAGATGAAATCCAAACTTCTTTTGCCATAAAATTGCCTCAAATCCAAGCAATAGTAAGCCCTAGGTGCACAAACTGGAGGTTGAAGGTGATCGAAAGGGTAAAAATGGTGTTTTTACTGTGCAAATTGTGAATTTTAAGGGAGTTAGGTACTTTCGGGTCGAGGGCGCTATCGGCGTTAGTGGCCAAAAATTCAATTTTTCAATTTTTGTAATTTTCAACTTTCTTTCAATTTGCTCAAAAGTCTAATTAGTCTTTTTGAACACTAATTTTCATCTTAAAATAGTTCACAAACTAGTGTTTTCACAAACAACACCAAACTAACTTTTGTATAAGAAAATATAATTCTTACAAATACACTTTTCTAATCACGCATTCACATACATAAAGCAAACTAAATTATAATTCAACGTCAAAATCATGCCACAACACTAGAATGCTGAGACAAAACTATACACACAATTAGAGTTATAAGAGTTCTAAAGCCAAGTAAATCCAACACAATCACATTAAAACATAATTACTTTAAAATAGCTGAGAACTTCTTCAATTATTCTGCTTCATCTTCACCGCTTTATCCTCTAATATTTCACATAGACTGGTAATTGACGTTCAATTTGTAGAAGGGTTGGTATGAGAATTGATCAGTCAAATTTTCATTGACTCATCCATTTTTGTTGAACTTTTGCACCAAACCTGCTTCAATTGTTCCAGTATGATCAAAGTTCTCCTTCATTCTCCAATCTAAGTGATAAAAAAGGTAGTTATGATTTCTTATTACATTCATAATACTCTAAAGTTCTCTTTTGATTTTCTTCATTTTCTTCTCCAAAGCTATTGAACTTCTAACTATTTGTGGCATTAATGGTGTTGAAGCATGTGATGAATGATCCAAGATAATATCTAATGCTTCATTTCTATTCTCAATATAAATTTCATCAATAGGAATCATGGGCTCTCAAGGTAATAACACTTTCTCCCAACTTTCTTATGGCACTTGAGATTGACTGCGAAGCAAGAAAATTGTAGAAGGATGCCTCAGTTCATATATAGGCCCATTCATAGTAATATCCATAATAGATTTGAAAATAATTGATCTGACATCGATGTGCTCTTCGATTTGATTGCAATAGTTGAAAATTGCACTTTCTTTTGTAACTCTACTAATCTTTATGGTAGGGAGTAATTTTACAGAGATGAAGAAATATCATTGTTTTGATATTGGATTAAGTAGTGAAGCGGAGAACCTAATGTATCCCTCATCTCTGATTTCCCAATTATNTCCATCAGAAAATGATATACATCTTGCATTATATCTCTTGTTGGGATAAAATTTGTATAATGACAGATTGACACATTTTCTATCATATACAAATCATTAATTTGAGGAGGAGTAAATGGTACAGCCTTACCTCAAACAAAGACGACTCCTTGGGTAATTCAATGTAAGTGAGCATAGAATTCCTTTACCACATATACAACAACTGCAACGGTAGTGTTGCGTAGAACTTCCCAATTCCTTTGTATTATGATTTTCTCAATATATGAACATGGATTACTCAATCCATGATTGACAAAGTCTCTCTCCATGATAAGTCTCTTCTTTGTGATGACTTTGTCGCATAATCTCTGTATGTCAAAACCGATAAATTTTCTTCTTTTGAAAACTCTATACCTTGAAGTGTTTCTGAAATTGGAAGCCATGGATTTTGAAATTTGGAAGTTTTTGGTCATCCTAGGCAATTTTAAAGCTTTTAAAAACACTTTTTGACGATTATTTAGGAGTGCAATCCTGCCAAATTCTGCCAAATTTGTCATGAATGCATGAAACTGCTCAGGACACTATCGACGCTCCCGATGGCGCTGTCTGTGACATGGCTAGTGTAGACGGGCGTCGCAGACGCAAGAGTCCAAAATTGCATCACCTATTTTTTTAGTTCAATTCGATTTCAAATTTTCTTCCAATACCAATATTTGTCTTAATTTATAATATATAAAATAGCGTAGCATTCAAAAATATTATTATTTCCTGATATATAAAACTCTTAATAAACAAAATAGTAAGATATAAATATGCGTAAATTTATGTATGGGTTGTCTCCCACAAAGCATTTGGTTTAACATCGTCATCCTGACATACCATTGTTTAATCAGGAAGACTTAACATCAAAATTTCTTTACATTGTGGCATGTGCCCTTCATAATAATGTTTCAATCAATGCCCATTAACTTTAAATATCTTTTTAGTTTTAAGATCTTTAATAACAACAGTTCTATAATGATAGACTTTAATCACTTTAAATGGTCCTAACCATTTGGATTTTAGTTTTCCTGAAAATAATCTCAGTCTTGTATTATATAATAGAACTTCTTGTCTAGGTTCAAACTTCTTTTTATCAATCTTTTGATTATGTCATATTTTTATTTTCTCTTTATAGATTTTTTGCATTATCATATGCTTCATTTCCAATCTCCTAAGGTTCATTGAATTGCAACAATCTTTTCTCACCAGTATTTTTAGATTAAAATTAAACTCCTTAATAGCCGAAAATATTTTGTGCTCTAATTCCATTAGTACGTGGCGTGTTTTTTCGAAAAATAAGTCTATATGGTGACATTTCTAAAAGGAGTCTTATAAGCAGTTTTGTATGCCCATAATGGAGTATCTAATCTAGCAGACCAATCTAATTTATAAGAATTTACAGATTTTTCTATGATTCATTTTATTTCACAATTTGTCATCTCTGCTAGACCGCTAGTGTGAGGATAATAAACAGTAGAGAATTCATGCACAATACAATTTTTTTATTTAATTTCTTGATTCTCCTATTCTTAAAATGGGATCCTCCATCGTAATAATTACTCTCAGCATTCCATATCTTGTAAAAATAATTTTATTTAAAAATTTAGAAACACTCTGAGCATCACATCTAGGTACAACAATAGCTTCAAATCATTTAGACTTATAATGAACAGCAAGTACTATATATAAATTTCCAAATGAAGGCATAAATAGTCCCATAAAATATAATCCCCACACATCAAAAATTTCAACTTCCAATGTTTAATTTAGAGGCACTTCATTTCTTCTAGAAGTATTTCCTACTCGCTGACAAAGATTGTATGTTTTAATATATTCGTTAACATCTCTAAAAAGAGTAGGCCAATAAAATCTAGCTTAAAAAATTTTATGTGCAGTTTTATTTGTTCCAAATTGTCCTCTAAATTTAGAATCATGACATCTTTCAATTAATTGTTGAGTTTATTCATAAGGCACACACCTCCTAATAATTAGATCTTTACATTGTTTATACAAATATGGGTCATCCCAAAAAAAGAATTTTAAATCATAAATAAACTTCTTTAATTGTTGATTCTTAATATCTGGTGGTAGAATATCACTTACAATATAATTTACTATATCAGCATACCACGATATATTCATTATATCAATTATATAATTGTTCTCCAGGGAAATTTTCTAAAATTTTATTTGCAAAATTAGTTAATATTTCTTTTTCTAGTCTAAACAAATGATCAGCTATTTGATTATCATTTCCCTTTCTATCAAGTACCATAAAATTGAATTCTTGCAGAAGAAGTATCCATCTAATTAACCTTGGTTTAGCATCCTTCTTTTGCATCAAGTATTTGATAGCAGAATGATCTGTATACATTATACATTTGGCTTTTATCAAGCAAGGTCTAAACTTATTGAAGGCATAGACAATAGTTAATAACTCTCTTTCAGTAATATTGTATTTAATTTGAGCATTATTTAGAGTTTTACTAGCAAATATATTACTTTAAAAATTTTATTGTGCCTTTGTCCTAAAACATCTCCAATAGCATAATCCCTAGCATCGCACATTATTTCAAATGCTTTCTCCCACTCAGGTAGAACTATTATAGGTGCAGTGATTAATTTTTCATTCAATAATTCAAATTATTTTATGCATTCCTCATTAAAATCAAATTTTGTATCCTTTTTCTAAAAGTTGGCATAATGGCTTAGTTATTTTTTAAAAAAAAGTTATGTAACGCCTGTAGAAACCAGCATGTCCTAGAAAACTTCTTACCCCTCTAACTATAGTAGGAGATGGTAATTTCTCAATAACTTGAATTTTTGTAGGATCTACTTTCATGCCATTTTCAGAAATTTTATGCCCTAGTACAGTTCCTCGTGCAACCATAAATTGACACTTTTTCCAATTTAGTACTAGGTTGATTTGTTCACATAATTCAAAAACTTTTTTCTAAATTATTTAAACATAATTCAAATGACGTCTTGAATACAAAGAAATCAACCATAAATACTTCCATTCCATGTTCAATCAAATTACTAAAAATTGGCATTATACATCTTTGAAATGTTGTAGGTGCATTGCATAGTCTAAAAGACATTCTATGAAAAGCAAATGTTTCACAAGGTCTTGTAAATGTTGTTTTCTCTTGATCCTCAAGAGTAATTGGAATTTGATGATACCAAATATATCCATCTAAAAAGCAGTTAAATTTGTTTCCAGCCAATCTATCCAACATTTGGTCTAGAAAGGGTATTTTTAAGTGATCTTTCCTGGTGGCCAAGTTTAATTTTCTATAGTCTATACAAATTAGCCAACCATTAACTTGTCCTATTGGAATTAATTCATTTTTCTCATTTATTTCAATGGTCACACCTCCTTCTTTGGAACACAGTGAATTGGACTTACCCAAGCATTGTCTAAAATAGGATATATAATTCCAGCATCTAACTATTTTAAGATTTATTTTTTAACAACTTCTTTTATTGTTGGGTTTAATCTCCTTTAAGGATCAGCTTTAGGTTTGTACTATTCATCTAATAGAATTCTGTGCATACAAATTGAAGGGCTAATTCCCTTAATATCTACTAAAGTCCATCAAAAAGCTTTTTCATATCTTTTTAACATTTCTATTAATTTTTGTTCTTAAATTTCAGTTAAATCAGAAGATACAATAACAGATAATGTAGATGAATCTCCTACAAACACAAAATTTAAATGGACAGGTAATGCTTTCAGTTCAAGTTCAGGTGATTTAATATTTGAAAGAATAAAATTTTTATTATCATTTCATAACAAATCTAAAGTTTCAAATTTGCCATGAATATAATCTAAATTCTCTTCTTTTATTTCATTCACATAATATTCTTCTTGCCTTAATTTTTCGCCAAACACTTACTTAAATTGCTCATTACTCAGATAATCAGTAACTTCCATTCTAAAATAATCATTATATTTTTCTATTGCAAGATATTTCATAGCTTTTGCAATATTAAATGTTACTTCTTGATCATTAACTCTCATTATTAATTCTCCTTTTTACACATCTATCATAGCTCTCCCTGTTGCAAGAAATGGTCTCCCCAAAATAATAAAAATCTCTTTATCTTCCTCCATATCTAATACTATAAAGTCTATAGAAAAAATAAATTTATCCACTTTTACTAATACATCTTCTATCAATCCTTTAGGATAAGATTGATTATTTAACTGAAGAGTTACAGTAGTAGGGGAAATCTCTCCTAAATCTAAAATTTTAAAAATCAATAGAGGCATAAGATTGATACTCGCTCCTAAATCACATAAGGCTTTTCCAGAAAAAACTTTTCACCAATAACACAAAGTATAGTAAAACTACTAGGATCTTTTAACATTTCAGGAAACATTTTTTGAATAATAGCGCTGCACTCTTCAATGAGTGCAACGGTCTCATGATCTGCAAACTTTCTTTTCTTATTCAGTACATCTTTCATAAATTTCACACAACTTGACATTTGTCTTAAAGTCTCAATGAAAGGAATGTTTATTGTCAACTTTTTATGGATTTTCAAAAATTTTGTAAATTATTTATCATTATTCTTCTGCTTCAATCTTTAAGGAAACAGAGGTAGTGGTTTTTCTAAAGTAACTTATTTTGGTTCATTTTCATTGTGGTCGCTTTCAATCTCTTCTTTCTCTTCTTCAACTTCAGTTTCTCTTTGGATTCTTGTTTCAACTTTTTTTCCACTTCATAATTGAATAACTTTAATTTGCTCCTTATTTTGATCTTTTAGATTAACTTCCACAGTATTCTGAAGAATTCTTGAAGGTCTGTTACTAAGTCCAGTAGCAATATGTCCTAATTGATTTACAATATTGCTAATAGCAGCCCCTTGATTTTGTATTTGATTTCCCATATTCAACATTACTTCTTCCATCGTTAACATCTTTTCCTTAACTTGTGGGTTAGAGTTGAAGTTAAATCCAGAAGGATAATAAGGTCAATAATTAGGATTTCCTTGGTTGCTTAAATTTCTTTAGGGATTCACCAAATTGTTATAATTATTCCACTAAAATTAGGGTGATTTTTCCATCCAAGGTTATAATATTTAGAATAGGGATTGTAATTTCGATTATTTATAGCATTCAAAGTTTCATAAGATTATTGAGTATCAAGTATCTGCCCTAGTGAATTTTCCTCTAATACTGGTGGTATTTGAGAATAGTTTACTTCAATTTGATCAATCTTTTTTGATATAACAGTAATTTGAGATACTAATATAGACATTGCATCAGAGTCATGAATACTGGCTACTCTCTTAGGATTTACCCATTCAGAGGGCCATTAAAAGGTGTTAGTAGTAATTTCTTTTATTAAGGAGTATGCTTCATCAAAAGTTTTTGACATTAATGATCCACCTGTAGTAGCATCTATAATAGATCTAAGTGATCCTACTAATCCATTGTAAAAATTTTAAATTATTAACCAATCTGGTAAAGCATGGTGTGGAAATTTCCTAAGGAGATCTTTAAATCTCTCTCAGGCTTCATATATTGATTCCCCTTCAAACTGATAAAAAGTTGTAATATCGTTTCTAAGCTTAGTAGTTTTCGAGGGTGGAAAATATTTAACTAAAAAATTTTGTGATAGTTTTCCCCAAGTTCTGAAAGATCCATGTGTTAATAAATTTAACCAAGTTTTAGCTTTATCCCTTAATGAAAAAGGAAAAATTCTAAGCCTAACAGCATCATTAGACACTCCACCATAATTAAAACTAGCACATATTTCAAGAAAACTAAAAAAATATAAGTTAGGATCTTCAGTAGGTGTTCCTCTAAACTGATTATTTTGTACCATTTGGTTAATAGCAGTTTTAATCTCAAATGAATAAGCAACAACATCAGAATTTTAAATAGTCAAGTGAAGTTCATCTGTTGTCGGATTAGCATATTTTTTAAAGGCCTTTGTCAATTTTCATTTATTTGATTATCTAAGTTATTCACTATTTTGTTCAAATTTTTAATTTTGTTTTGTTGTTTTCAAATTTTTCTAATATTACGTTATGATTCTAAATTGTAAGGTACTAGAACTTTAGATCTAATATTTCGCATAAATGAATATAATATGCAAAGAAAAATTTCTTAAAATAACTCTTATATATATATATATATATATATATATATATATTATTTTTTTATTTTTTTAATGATAATAGTTTTTTTATATTTTATCTCAAAATTTCCTAATTTACCAAATCTATTTAATTTACCGTTACCTTCCTTGACAACGGTGCCAAAAACTTAATGCGTTATTTTATTAATAAGAAATTTAAGCAATTTATGTTGGGATTCTACACAAGTATATGTATCGTTATCAAGCAATATAAAACTTTCTATTTAAGCCTCAAATATCGATCCCATGAGGAAGGTTTAAATTTGAAATGATAAATTAACTAAGAAATTCACATAAATAAAACAAAATTTCTGTCACTAATTTCAAATTGTATGAGATACTATCAAAACTAAATTAATAACTACTAGCAAAACTAAAATGCAAAGTTTAAACAGTAACTACTAAATTATTTTTTATGTGATGAAGTTTTCCAATATGTAAAAGCATCTTTCCTCACTACGAGTTTTTGGTAAAATGAGATGAGATAAATGGTTTAAATATGTATTGTGCCAAATACAAACAATTTTAATTCTCTACCCTAATTTAGTGTTATAAAAAATCATTGGTTAATATCAAGTTTAGTCCCTAAATTTGTGGTTAGGCTAGGAGGATACTAGTTCTCACTCCAGAGCTCCCACTTCCCTTCCCCTAAAACTAAGAGCAAATTGAGGATTTTAGTCTCTCACCCTAAAAGCTCCAATTCTACACCAAACAAAATATATTTCCCTATTTATTTGCACTTAATTTCATGCACAAAATACTCCTTCATGGAATTAAATGTGATTCTCACTCTTGTTGTAGAACTCATACTCAATTTCCTGGATCATGTGTTTCACAACATATTTTAACAATTCAATTGGCTAGATCAAAAGATAAATTAAAAATGGAGTTGAAAAACCAATACAATTTATTTTATATTTTAAAATTAGCGCATCCAAATTATCTCTTCATTTTACCATATCTCAGAGTAGCCAGAAAGATAAAGGAAACTACTCAAACTTCATGAGAAAGATACAATAAAACACAATTTTCATATATAAAAGAAAGTTCATATAACAATAATAAACAAACAATACTTATATGAAACTCTCTCTCAAAGCAAATCCCTTGTAGCCTCGTTTAGAAGATGTAGGAAGAAAAAATCCCTCACTTCTCTCCCTCTTTAACACTCTTAGAGAAGAATTCTCACTTAAACTCACCAAAAAAACTCAAAACTCTAAAGAAATAAGTGACTAATGGACTCTAAGTGGCTGTGGGCAATGTGGAATAGCGTGGAAGAGAGTGGAAAGCGGTCGAAGGGGGTCTTTTATGATCAATTTCCATTTTAAATAAAGCCTAATGCTGCTTTTTCATTAGGTGCATCCAAAAACTCTTCAAAAAGAGTCCAAATTCGTTGAATCTTCTAGAAACATGTCTTGCATCGACATTGAAGTGGTCGGCACCCATTCTAGCGCTGTTAGTGACCTGTGAATTAATTCCATGCTCTCAGTTAAATGATGCTTTCGTTGCATGCTTCTGGCATCATCTGTGCTGAGGATAGTTCGGCCTCTGTTCTATAGCTCTGTGTTGTCGGCGTCCATCCCGGCACCGTCGGTGTTGAGGATTTCTTTAAAAACGTCATTTTGACTCCAAATTCCATCATTTTTGCTTCTTTTTGCTTCAAGTCCTAAAAATCAACAACCTGCAATAAAATATGAAAAATACCCTCCTTTAAAGTGCAACATCACCAAAAATGAGTATAAAATATAGATCTAAATATACATTTTTTTTTGTATCACTACCAAGCCCTTAACAATTTTGAAAGGGGGAAGTTATAATCTTCATAAAACCTTTAATTTAATTGATAGGTATCCTTATCAACAAATCATTCATCACCAATCATGGGCTGGAAGTAAGTGAATTATCATCTTCCTAGTTTAAACCCATCACTTTAGGATCATTTATATTTTGCTTAACTTCTAAAAATTAATTCAAGAAATTACAATTTTATTCTTATTATGCAAAGGTAGCAAGTTGGTTTCTACCTTTAACCCATTGCATTTCAATCATCCAATATATTTATTAAGGATCAAATTTACTCATCCCCAATGGTTAATCCTAAATTTTGATTAAGGTACCAAATCCTAAAATTACTACCCAACCCTTGGGGCTCTTCATCTTATAATTCTTCAAGAAAATTTCCAATGGCCTTGAAAATATTTGAGCATCCTATCCATGGATCATAAAATATCAGAGAGGTAAGTATGATTTTTTCAAAATTTTGATTTTATTTAAATAATTATTTAAACTTAAAAGAAAAAAATAGAATTTTTCAATGTTATTATTTTTTATTAATCAAAATAAAGTTTTAAATTATGGGAAAATTATTGGTGGTTTCCCTAGGTTAGAAGAATACTTAGACAAAATTTTATGATTTTTCAAATAATATTATGATTATTATAATTATTTAAATGTCATTTTTAATGATTGTTTAAATATAAAAATATTTTTTAATCTTCAAAAATCACTTTTAAATTTTATTAAACCCTCATAAGTCCAAGAAACTTAGAGAAACAAATTTTATATTTTTTATGATTTATATTTATTTTATTATAATTATTTTAGTGACAAAATAAAGAAAATACATTTTAGGCCTTTAAAAAAAATTATTTTTAATTTAAAAAAATCAGGAAAAATCTTTTAAAGGATCCCAAGTGATCAGGGAATAATTACGCACATTTTGAACATTTTTTTTGTATATTTGAAAATTTTGATTTTTTTATTATTTTTAATTCAAAATATACTTTAAAAATAAAATATTTTCACAAAAATAGCTTTTATTTTTATTAAATGCCTTTAATCACAAGGAACTCATAAAATTATATTTCATAATTATTTCTAAGATTATTTAATTTAATATTATTTATTTAGTGCAAAAATACTTTTTTTTACTTACAAAATTCACTTTAACTGCCAAATCAACTTAAATAAACTTGAAATTTTTACAGTGACTTGAAATGATTTTTAAAAATAATGTGGAATTGACTTTGTCAATTTCTTATTTATATTTAATTTAAATAAATTAATACAATGTAAAAATATTTAATTAATAACAGAAACATACAAAACTATTCCAATCATCACAATATTTTTTCTAAGCTCCTCTGACCACAAGAAACCTAACAAAATTGATCCCATAATTTTCTGAGGGATATTTTAATTTATATGACTAATTGAAGCCAAAATGGCCACTTAGGCTTGAAAATTAGGTTCAGAGGCACAGAGGTGCTCTCTAACTTTGAAAAAATCAGAGGAAATGCCCTTTATCATGAGGAACCAACCCTAAAAATTTCAATCTATGGTGACTAGTATTTAATCATAATGAATTAAAATACCTCAAAGAGTATTTAATTAATTAAAAATTATATACTTAACAAATAATTTTTATTTTTTGTCCACATTATTCTCCTCTGTTCACTGAGCAAGACAGTTATTATCTTTTATTTTTATGATTTTTCTAGAGAAAGATATGGATTTAAGAAAATCAAGCACCCAAATAAATCCAAAAAATTCATATTTTTCTACTTAAACATGCGGCTCCACCTCATCCTACGACGGCTTTGAGCTCACACGTGGCGCTCCGCATTTGATGCCGCCATGCAGCCCGCCTTTCGCTCCATCTGCTCATCCAACGCGATTTCAGTCGTCCATGGAATAAACGCACGATCGAACGACATCTGTCATCATCCCCAATTTCAGTCGTCCATGAAAATTACTGTGGAGAAACCTCCACCACCGTTTCCTTAAAGGTTGAAGCAACACAAACAGAATAAACAATTTACCAAATTTTTAGAAATTCTTAAGAAATTAAGAGTGAACATTCCCTTCGTAGAAGCTTTAGAGCAGATGCCCAATTATGTGAAATTTATGAAAGATATTCTGAATAAGAAAAGGAAGTTCACAGATAATGAAATTTTTGCACTTAGCAAAAGAGTGTAGTGCAATTATTCAACAAAAGCTTCTTGAAAAATTAAATGATCCTACTAGTTTCACTATACCGTGTGCTATACGTGAAAAATTTTATGGAAGATCTTTATGTGACTTGGGAGTCAGCATTAATCTTATGCCTCTATCAATTTTCAAAAGATTAGGATTAGGAGAAATCTCACCTACTTCTATAACTCTACAGTTAGCAGATCGTTCAGTTACATATTCTAAGGGATTTATAGAAGATGTGTTAGTAAAAGTGGACAAATTTATCTTTTCTGTGGATTTCATTATTTTAGATATGGAGGAAGATAAAGAAATACCAATCATTTTAGGGAGATCATTTTTAGTTACTGGAAAAGCTGTGATAGATGTTCAAACAGGAGAATTAACTATGAGAGTAAATGATCAAGAAGTAACTTTCAACATTGCAAAATCTATGAAATACACTACTGTTGAAAGAGATAATGAGTGTTTTCGCATGGAAATTATTGAATGCTACTGAACGAAAATTTTAAAGAACATTTTGAAGATACAAAGTATTTTAAAAAAGAAGAGCATTTTGAAGAACAAATTGAAGAGAATGATGAAATTATTCTGGATAAATTAGAAAATGAAGAATTAGATTATGTTCAGGAAAGATTTGAGATGTTGGATATTACAGAAAATGCTGATAAGAATCTATTTCCATCAATTATAAAACCACCTGAACTTGAGTTGAAAACATTACCTAACCACTTGAAGTATATGTTTTTGGGAGACTCATATACATTACCTGTTATTGTATCTTCAGAATTAAAAGAAGTGCAAAAGCAAAGACTGTTAGACACATTAAAAAGATATAAAAAAGCTTTTGGTTGGACCTTAGCTGATATTAAAGGAATTAGTCCTTCAATCTGTATGCACAAAATTATATTAGATGAACAATAAAAACAAAGAGTTGATCCACAAAGGAGATTGAATTCGATAATGAAAGAAGTAGTTAAAAAAGAAATTTTGAAATGGTTAGACATTGGAATTATATATCCTACTTCAGATAGTGCGTGGGTAAGTCATATTCATTGTGTTCCTAAGAAAGGAGGAGTGACTGTTGAAACAAAAGAAAATAATGAATTAATACCTATCAAACAAGTTACTGGGTGGCGTATTTGCATTGCTTATAGAAAATTAAACATTACCACTAGTAAAGATCACTTCTCTTTACCCTTTTTAGATCAAATAGTGGATAAACTTGCTGGACACAAATATTTTTGCTTTTTGGATGGATATACCGGTTACCATCAAATTCTTATTGCTCCTGAGGATCAAGAAAAGACAACATTTACTAGTCCTTTTGGAACTTTTTCTTTTAGAAGAATGTCTTTCGGATTATGTAATGCACCTGCAACATTCTAAAGTCCATATTTAGTAAGTTAATTGATGATGGATTAGAAGTATTTATGGTTGATTTCTCTGTATTTGGAACATCATTTGATGCATGCTTAAATTACCTTGAAAAAGTTTTGGAGTTATGTGAAAGAACTAATTTGGTTCTAAATTGGGAGAAATGTCAATTTATGGTTGCAGGAGGAATTGTGTTAGGGCAAAAAATTTTGGAAGATGGTATGGAAGCAGACCCTATAAAAATTCAAGTCATATCTAAACTAACACCTCCTACTAATGTAAGAGAAGTTAGGAGTTTTATAGGACATGTTGGTTTTTACAGGTGTTTTATTAAAGATTTCTCAAAAGTTACTAAACCTCTATGCCAACTTTTAGAAAAGGCAAGAAATTTAAATTTACTGAAAACTATTTAAATGCTTTTGAGTTATTAAAAGAAAAATTAATCACATCCCCTATTATAGTTTCACCTAACTGGGAGAAACCATTTGAACATAAGTGTGATGCTAGTGATTATACTATTGGAGAGATTATTGGACAAAGGTATGAAAAGATTTTTAAAGTGATATACTATGCTAGTAAAACTCTTAATGATGCACAAATTAACTATACTATTACTGACAAATAGTTACTGACAATTGTATATGCTTTAGATAAATTTAGATCTTATTTAATTGGAGCTAAATGTATTGTGCATACTGATCACTCTGCTATTAAATATCTAATGCAAAAGAAGGATGTTAAACCAAGGTTGATTAGATGGATACTATTGATGCAAGAATTTGATTTTGTGGCTATTGATAGAAAGGAAACTGATAATCAAATTGCTGATCATTTGTCAAGATTAGAAAAACATGAATTATCTAACACTGATAATGAAATTATTGATAGTTTTCCTGATGAACAACTTTATAATATTAATGAGTAGAAAATATCATGGTATGCTGATATTGTTAATGATATTGTAAGTGATATTTTGCCACCTATGCTGACATTGCAACAACAAAGAAAATTTACTCATGATGCAAAAGCGTATTTTTGGGATGAGCCTTATTTATATAAACATTGTAAGGATCTTATTATGAGAAGATGTGTACCTTATGAAGAAACTGAGCTGGTCATTCAGAAATGTCATGATTCTGAATTTGGAAGACATTTTGGGATTGATAAAACTGCTTATAAAATTTTACAAGCTAGATTTTATTAGCCTACCACATTTAGAGATGTTTATAGATATATAAAAACTTATGATCGATGTCAACGAGTAGGCATCATATCTAGAAGAAATGAAATGCCTCTAAATTTCATATTGGAAGTTGAGATCTCTGATGTTTGGGGATTAGATTTTATGGGACCGTTTATTTCTTTCATTTGGGAACTTATATATATTAATTGTAGTGGACTACATTTCTAAGTGGATTGAAGCACAAGCTTTACCTCATTGTGAAACTAAAAGTGTTTCAAGATTTTTGATGAAAAATATTTTCACTAGATATAGAATGCCTAGAATGATTATCACTGATGGAGGATCCCATATTAGAAATAAATATATTCAGAGATTGACAGAAAAGTTTAATATTATTCATAGAATCTCTACTGCCTATCATCCTCAAACCAGTGGGTTAGCTAAAATTTCTAATAGAGAGATTAAACAAATACTTGAAAAGACTATAAACCATTGTAGAATAGATTGGTCCACTAGATTGAATACAGCATTATGGGCTTACAAGACTTCTTATAAAACTCCTATTGGAATGACTCCTTACAGACTGATTTTTGGAAAGACTTGTCACTTACCAGTAGAATTGGAGCATAAGACATTTTGGGCGATTAAAGAATTCAATTATAATTTGAAAGATGCTGGTAAGAAGAGATTGTTACAATTAAATGAATTGCAAGAATTAGGAAATGAGTCTTATGATAACGACAGAATTTATAAAGAAAAATTAAAGTTATGGCATGATCGGAAGATTAACCAAAAGCACTTTGAACCAGGACAAGGAGTTTTAATTTACAACACTAGGTTGAAATTATTTCCTGGGAAATTGAAATCTTGTTGGTTAGGGCCATTTACTGAAACTCAAGTTTATACTTACAGAGCTGTTAAAATTGAAGATCAAAAAATTGGAAATAAATTTAAAGTCAATGGTCATAGATTAAAACCATATTATGAGAGTAAAAGACCAAATTTTAAAGAGGTTTTAATGATCAGTCAACCTGAATAACACCTGAATAGGTCGGGCTGACGACGTTAAACCAAGCGCTTTATGGGAGGCAACCCATATTTATCTTTACTTTATTCATGATTATAGTAGTTTTTATTTGAAATTATCGCTAGGTTTTTGTAGTATTAAGCTCTACTATTCTTATTTACCCTTGAAACATCTTAAAAATTGGATCCATGAAGAAAACTTGGAAAGCATTCGGACCTGAGCGAAACTATGAAAATTTTGCTTTAGGTGCCGACGACGCCCTCGACGCCGCCGACGGCGGGTTTTTCCCAAGACTCCAGAAAAAATTAATACAGAAGCATGCCGATGACGCCCTCGAAGCCGCCGACGGCGAGACCGGTAAGATGACCATTTCTTGTATTTGAGTGGAGGTTTTTGACCGTTTTTGGGCGGGAATTGTCTTTTTATACTCAAAAATCCGAATTCTAATCATATTTTCCCTCCAAAAATGAAGTGTAACTCTACCAATTTCATTCTCATGGCATCCAATTCCCCAGATAATCCCAGAATGTGAGTTTTCAATCGGCGAAAGTTTATTAGTGCGGAAGCGCAGCGAATCTTCAACAAGTTGCTAACGAAGAAAAGGTTAATCAAAGAATGAGGATTCATGAATCGTGGATTGAATAATCCCACGACGGATATTGAAGAAATGATAGTGCAGCGAAGATGGGAAGTGTTGTGCTACACTACTGCCACCATGGTGGTTCCTGTGGTAAAAGAATTTTATGCAAATTTACATGAAATCAACCAAGGAGTTGTTTATGTGCAAGGGAAATTGATCACTTTCACTCCTACATGGATCAACAAATTATATATGATAGAAAATGTTCCTGTCTACCACTATTCCAATTTCATCCCAACGAGAGACCAGCTGAATGAGATTTACCAATATTTAACGGACGAAACTGATGATTGGGAAACAAGAGAAAATGGGTATGTTAGTTTTGCTGCAACACTCTGGACCACCGTTTCTGAACATTGGCACTTTTTCATTTCTGCGAAACTGTTACCGACAATAAAGATCGGTAAAGTTTCTAAAGAAAGTGTCATTTTGAATTACTGCATCCAAA
>NEWO01000157.1:279797-306468 GCA_003013225.1 Phalaenopsis aphrodite | reverse complement strand
GAATTTGAAGAAAATTTGGGAAGAAATTCATGGATTTTATTGTTGAACTCTTAGAATTACTATTGGAAGCCATGATTTACATATTTGAAGTAATTTTTGGAATTTTTCTATAAATTTGATTAGATTGAAATGGCTCCACGGCAAAAGAGAAGAGTTGAGTTAGACGAGTCTCGCTTCGTCAATGCGATGGCTCAAACAAGATTTACTTCCATATTTAAAGGAAAGAAGTGCATACAAGATCGAGTTTTTGAAATTCCGGGAGGAGAAATCAAACGAGTTATTGTCGAGCGGAGGTGGGAAAACTTTTGTTACACCACTAATAAAGCTGATGCAAATGTTGTAAAGGAGTTCTACGCCAATTTTATTTATTCTGATGATGGAATCGTTCAAGTGCGTAGATTCCCTATTGAGTTTACTACCGCACGCATCAACACTTTTTATGAAATCCCAGACTCTTATAGCTGCAACTACGAATCCTTTATTACGATGGAAGGCCCCTTCAATGATGTAATCAACTTTCTCACTGATGGGAAAGGAACATGGAAGATAAATAAGCGAGAACAGGTAAACTTTTCTGCTTCTATGTTGAATTCCACCTCTAAGGCATGACACTATTTCATTTCTTCTACTCTGTTACCGACCTATCACCATCATGAGGTAACTAGAGATAGAGCTATTCTAAATTTTTGTATTCAGAATAGTAGAACTATAAATGTGGGGAGAATAATTATTAAGAATATATTGACTACAACGAGGAGTGAGACTAGTGGAGGTCTAGGACACCCTGGACTTATTTATGTAATTTGCAAACTTTCTGGAGTAGAATTTGGAGATGAAGAATGGGATTATCCTATGAAACCCATTAGTAAGGCTAATCTAAAGACTTATGAATCCCATGAGAAATGAAGAACTGGGAGTAGAAGTGAAGAACCTTCTACTAGTAGAGTGCCCCCACTACAAGTAATGACCTTCCACATTCTAGTTCCCCTACCTTCTCTGATTTGATAAGTGAGTTATTCTTGCAGCTATAAAGTATTGAATTGACAAGTGAAAGGATTGGAGGTTTAGAACGCCGACTTGATTATGATAGTGAGTACCTGCAAAGGCATTCAAATTTTGAGGTAGCTTATTATGAAGCTCAGGACCGACACTACAGAGGTGAGCCGGATGTTACATTTCTTGAGTGCCCGGATATACTCAGTATCAACCCAATCCACCTGTTGATCAAGGAGATGAAGATATAGCTTGAGATTTTGATATAGAATGAAATTGATGTACTTATGTTTGTATTTTTATTTTATGTAATCTTTTTGTATTAGAAATGAATGTTTATGTATTTAGACTTTCATTTTTATTATTCTGTGTAGTTGGATAATTTTAATTTTTGTTATAAAATTAGTGCGGTAGTTAACTGTGCATGTATAGATGTTGAGTAGTATTGTGGATTGTAATGTAATGTGATTTTTATTTCGCATTTTAGTTTTAATTACTTTGTTTAGTATTGTGTTTCTGTTAGGAAATGTTGTGCTTATTTAATGTTTTAGTTTTATACTTATTTCAAAATTTCATTACACAAAAATTCCTCTAATAATTTATATGTGTAGAAAGCTCTTAATATTACAGACCAGGTGAAGTAAAAATTTGAGAAGGCCTGCAAAAATTTCAGAATGATGAAAATGCCTACAATACTAAGGTATGATTTTTGATTTTTCTTTCCACCTGCATTATTTCATATTTAAAAATTTAAGTTTGGGGGAGGGAAGAAAAAGATTAACTATTAGATGTCCTCTATTTTATTATTTTCAAAAAATTACTTATTTGATTTCATGTAGTGAATTTAATTCAGGTAACTATATTTTTGTTACTATTTAAATATTATAGTAGATTTAAAGAAATATTTTTGTAATGAAAATTAATTTTTGTAACTTAAGATATTTAATATAAGATAATAAGATTATAGTTAACTATGTAAAGTAAAGAAAACTATTTTTTGAAGTATTAAGAATCTGGAAATTCATTTGATAAGAAAAAATTGGGGCTCAATGATGTAAAAACTATGAAATATTTATAAAGTAAAGAAATGCTTCGAGTTTCAAATTTAGGGAAAGAAAAGTGAAGCTCAAAATCATTAAAGGCTATCCAGATATAGTAATCCTCACTTGAAAAAGGAAAAAGAAAGGATTAAAAACAATCCCTGAAAAGAAAAGAAAAATTTATATATGATTGAAAGCAATCCAAATGAAAAGAAGAAAAAAATGAAAATAAAGAAAAGTATGGAAGTGAGGAGAAGCTTGAGGATATGTCTAATAAAAAATTGGCTTCACTAGACCTACCTAAAGGGAAAAGTTAAATACATTTCTGAACCTATATTTATGGAATTAGATCTTTTACTAGTCGAGTTCTCATGAAGTTCCTATCTCTTGAATATTCTAAGTGACTTAATATTGCAATATTAGTCATTCTTGAAATAAATAGAAGACTAGAACTCTTAAACTTGATGACTAGATAATCTGGTAGCTACAGAATTAATTCAATTACTTGAATTTTTTCTGAAAATCTCACTATGATATTTATTTAAAGCAAACTTATAGTATTTTTGAATTAAAACTTTACTGCATTAGATCATAACTTTTATATAGTACAAAAATTACTTGAGGACAAGTAATAGTTAAGTTTGGGGGATTTTGACCAAAGGAAAATAGGTTGAAATTTTCATACCTATTTTATACTGTTTTTGCTGATATTGCACTTTAAAGAAAGGTATTTTTGATGTTTTATTGCAGGAAAGATGAATTAGGGTCATTGGAGCAAAAAGATGCAAAAAATAGCGAATTTGGAGTGAAAAGGACCAAAATGTGAAAATTTGAACTAGGCCGCCGACAACACCCTCGACGCCGCTGACGACAAGATTTTCCTGAGATTACAGGACAAAAATTATCTAGAAGCCCGCCGACGGCTCCCTCGAGGCCGCCGGCGGCGAGATCGATGGTTATGCCTACTCAAGCTTTGGATGAGGCCAAATTTTGAAGAGTTGTTTAGGCAACTCGTGGGAAAGCTCATCTACAACTTTAAAAGAACATTTTGGCCAAAAATGGAGAAGAGAGGAGGTAGTCTAGGAAGTCTAAAGTGTGCTACCGGCCTTGAAGGTTACCATTAGAGTGTAACAATTGTGAGGAATTCTTTGAGAGATTGTAAGCGTAGAGGGAAAGTGAGAGATTTCTTCCTCCTTGCTGCTTCGAAGAGGAATTCGGTGTGCTGTAAAGAAAGGAAGAGATTCAAAGGAACTTCAATGAGTGTTCTTGGGGAGAAATTAAAGATAAGTTATTTACTTGTTGTAGTTTGTATGACTTTGATTTTATATATGAATTCCGAGTTTTGTTGTGTTTTCCCCATGAGCTCTGAACAGTTTTCTTTGTATTTCTCCTTGTCTCGAGATTTGTGAAATGGTGATTTGAAGTGGTGAAGCCATGAAAATGTTTAAGAAATTGTGATGATATTTTCACTTCGATCTTAATTTACTTTCAATCTGGCCAATTGATCTGTTAAAATATGTTGAGTTTCACAACTAACGTGAAGATTACATCCAAGATTCAGGGAGGTCAAATCCCTTGGAAGTTGGGTGCAAATAAATTAGGAAATATTATTATCGGGTGAAGAATTGGAGATTTTAGAGTGATAGACTAAAATCCCCAATTATGTCCTAATGTTTGGGTGCTGATGTGTAGATGTTAGCCCTCAGGTGAGGGGAACTTGGGAGCTCCGAAGTGAGAGCCGGTATCCTCCCAGCCTAGCCGCAGAATCAGTAAATAAGTGCGAGCCGGTATCCTCCCAGCCTAGCCGCAGAATCAGTAAACAAGCATAGGAATAGTCAATGTTCTTTATGCCTGGATCAAAGCATAAATAATATGTATGCTCTTATTTAACATAATATAAATTGAACTAATTCATTTATATGAATGAATCAACCTAGTACTAAATTTGGAAAAATGTCAATTTATGGTTGCACGAGGAATTGTACTTGGGCATAAAATTTCTAAGAAATGGCATGAAAGTAGATCTTACAAAAATTCAAGTTATTGAGAAATTATCATCTCCTACTACGGTTAGAGGGGTAAGAAGTTTTCTAGGACATGCTGGTTTCTAGAGGAGTTACATAAAAAAATTTTCAAAAATAACTAAGCCATTATGCCAACTTTTAGAAAAGGATACAAAAATTTGATTTTAATGAGGAATGCATAAAAGCTTTTGAATTATTGAAAGAAATATTAATCACTGCACCTATAATAGTTCTACCTGACTAGGAGAAATCATTTGAAATAATGTGCGATGCTAGTGATTATGCTATTGAAAATGTTTTAAGATAAAGGCATAACAAAGTTTTTAAAGTAATTAATTATGCTAGTAAAACTCTAAATAATGCTCAAATTAAATAGAGTACTATTGAAAGAGAGTTAATAGCTATTGTCTATGCCTTCAATAAGTTTAGAACTTGCTTGATAAAAACCAAATGTATAGTGTATACAGATCATTCTGCTATCAAATACTTGATGCAAAAGAAGGATGTTAAACCAAGGTTAATTAGATGGATACTTCTTCTGCAAGAATTCAATTTTATGGTTATTGATAGAAAGGGGAATGATAATCAAATAGCTGATCATTTGTCTAAGCTAGAAAAAGAAATATTAACTAATATTACAAATAAAATTTTAGAAAATTTCTCTGATGAATAATTATATAATACTGATATAATGAATATACCATGGTATGCTGATATAGTAAATTATATTGTAAGTGATATTCTACCACCATATATTAAGAATCAACAATTAAAGAAATTTATTTATGATTCAAAATTCTTTTTGTGGGATGACCCATATTTGTGTAAACAATGTAAAGATCTAATTATTAGGAGGTGTGTGCCTTATGAATAAACTCAACAAATAATTGAAAGATGTCATGATTCTTAATTTGGAGGACAATTTGGAACAAATAGAACTGCACATAAAATTTTGCAAGCTAGAATTTATTGGCCTACTCTTTTTAGAGATGTTAATGAATAGATTAAAACATGTGATCGTTGTCAGCGAGTAGGAAATATTTCTAGAAGAAATGAAGTGTCTCTAAATTAAACATTGGAAGTTGAAATTTTTAATGTGTGGGGATTATATTTTATTAGACTATTTAGGCCATCATTTGGAAATTTACATATAGTACTTGATGTTGACATTGGAAGTTAAAGTTTTTGATGTGTGGGGATTAGTTTTTATGGGACTATTTATGCCATCATTTGGAAATTTATATATATTACTTGATGTTGATTATAAGTCCAAATGGATTGAAGTTATTGTTGTACCCAGATGTGATGCTCGGAGTGTTTCTAAATTTTTAAATAAAAATATTTTTACAAGATATGTAATGTTAAGAGTAATAATTACAGATGGAAGATCCCATTTTAGGAATAGGAGAATCGAGAAATTAATTAAAAAATATGGTATTGTGCATGGATTCTCTACTGTTTATCATCCTCAGACTAGCGGTCTAGCAGAGATATAAAATTGTGAAATAAAATGAATTTTAGAAAAATCTGTAAATCTCTATAAATTGGATTGGTCTTCTAGATTAGATACTGCATTATGGGCATACAGAACTGTTTATATGTCTCCATTTGGAATGTCACCATATAGACTTATTTTTGGAAAAAAAAACATGCCACATACTAATAGAATTAAAGCATAAAACATTTTGGGCTATTAAGGAGTTTAATTTTAATTTAAAAGATGCTGGTGAGAAATGATTGTTGCAACTCAATGAACTTGAGGAGATTAGAAATGAAGCATATGATAATGCAAAAATCTATAAAGAGAAAAATGAAAATATGAAATAATTGAAATATTGATAAAAAGAAGTTTGAACCTAGACAAGAAGTTCTATTATATAATACAAGATTAAGATTATTTCTAGGAAAAGTAAAATCTAGATGGTTAGGACCATTTAAAGTGATTAAAGTCTGTCATTATGAAACTATTGTTTTTAAAGATCTTAAAACTAGAAATATATTTAAAGTTAATGGGCATTGATTGAAACATTATTATGAAGGGCACATGCCACAATTTAAAGAAATTTTGATGTTAAGTCATTCTGATTAAACAATGGTATGTCGAGTTGATGATGTTAAACAAAACGCTTTGTGGGAGGCAACCCATACATAAATTTACTTATATCTATATATATTTATATCTTATTATTTTCTTTATTAAGAGTTTTATATATCAATAAATAATAATATTTTTGAATACTACACAATTTTATATATTATAAATTAAGACAAATATTAGTATTGGAGGAAAATTTGAAATCAAATTGAACCAAAAAAAAAAAGAGATGCAATTTTGGCCTCTAGCGTCAACGACGCCCGTCTACACTAGCCATGTCACGGACAATGCCATCGGGAGCATCTATAGTCTCCTGAGCAGTTTCGTGCATTCAAGACAAATTTGGTAGACTTTGGCGGGATTGCACTCTTAAATAACCACAGAGAAGTGTTTTTAAAAGCCTAAAAATTGCCTTGGATGACCAGTAGCTTCCAAATTTCAAAATCCATGGCTTCCAATTCCAGGAATACTTCAAGGTATGGAGTTTTCAAAAGAAGAAAGTTTATTAGTTTTGATGTGCAGAGATTATTCGACAAAGTCATAAAAAAGAAGAGACTTATCATGGAGAGAGACTTTGTCAATCATGGATTGAGTAATCTATGTTCACATATTGAGAAAACCATAATACAGAGGAATTCAGAAGTTCTATACTACACTACCGCTGCAGTTGTTGTATCTGTGGTAAAGGAATTCTTTGCTAAATTACATTGAATTATCGAAGGACTCGTCTTCGTTTGAGGTAAGGCTGTACCATTTACTCCGCCTCAAATTAATGATTTGTATATGGTAGAAAATGTGTCAATATGTCATTATACAAATTTTATCCCAACAAGAAATGTAATGCAAGATGTACATCATTTTTTGATGGATGGTAATGATAATTGGGAAATATTAGATGATGGATTCATTAGTTTCTCCGCTTCACTACTTAATCCAACATCAAAACAATGATATTTCTTCATCTCTATAAATTACTCCCTACCATGAAGATTGGTAGAGTTACAAAAGAAAGTGAAATTTTAAACTATTGCATTCAAATCAAAGAGCACATTAATGTGGGATCAATTATTTTCAAATCTATTATGGGTATTATTATGAATGGGCATATATATGAACTGGGGCATCCTTCTACAATTTTCTTACTTTGCAGTCAATCTTAAGTGCCATATGAAAGTTGGGAGAAAGTGTTATTACCTTGAGAGCCCATGATTACCATTGATGAAAATCATATTAGGGATAGAAATGAAGCATTAGATATTATCTTGAATCATTCATCACATGCTTCAACACCATTAATGCCACAAAAAGTTGGAAGTTCAATAGCTTTGGATAAGAAAATGAAGAAAATTGAAAGAGAACTTTAGAGTAATATGAATGCTATAGGAAATCCTAACTACCTTTTTTATCACTTAGATTGGAGGATGAAGGAGAACTTTGATCATACTGGAACGATTGAAGCAGATTTGGTGTAGATGTTCAAGGAAAATGGATGGATAAATGAAAATTTGACTGATCAATTCTCATACCGATCCTTCTACCAATTGAACGTCCATTACCAGTCTATGTGAGATATTAGAGGAGGACAAAGTACTGAAGATGAAGCAGAATAATTGAAGAAGTTGGACTCTCAGCTATTTTAAAGTAATTATGTTTTAATGTGATTGTGTTGGATTTACTTTGCTTTAGAACTCTTATAACTTTAATTGTGTATAAAGTTTTGTGTCACCGTTCTAGTGTTGTGGCTTGATTTTGACACAGAATTATAATTTAGTTTGCTTTATGTATGTGAAAGTGTGATTAGAAAAGTGTATTTGTAAGAATTGGATTTTCATTTATAAAAGTTAGTTTGGTGTTATTTGTGAAAACACTTTTTTGTGAATTATTTTAAGATGAAAATTAGTTTTCAAAAAGACTAATTAGACTTTGGAGTGAATTGAAATAAGGCTGAAAATTGCAAAAATTGAATTTTTTGCCACTAACGCCGACAGCGCCCTCGACCCGAAAGTACCCAAATCCCTTAAAATTCATAATTTGCACAATAAAAACACCATTTTTACCCTTTTGATCACCTTCAACCTCTAGTTTGTGCACCTAGGGCTTACTATTGCTTGGATTTGAGGCAATTTTAAGGCAAAAGAAGTTTGGATTTCATCTTCTCTCAGTAAGAGCTACACTATGAACTTAAAATTTTTTATTTTCACAAATGATTTATCTTACATTGCCGAGATCCAGAATTTTGAAATTTTTTTGAGAATATTTTGAGAAAATCCTTTGATGAAGAACTCTTACTTAGTTGATCTAAGTTTATAATGTTCCACATTGTGATTTTTAGAATTTTGGGAATTTATTTGGATTTTATCAAATTTTCTTAGATTACCATGGCACCGAGAATGAGCATGGGAAAGAAGAAAGTTGATTTTGATGATCAAAAGTTTGTCAAATATAAGGCTAATATTTGTTTCAATACTCTGCTTGCAACTAAGAAAGTAATTTCAGATTGAGCATTTAAAAATTTGGGTGGAGAAGTCAAAAGATTAATTGTTGCTCGCCAGTGGGATAATTTATAGTGATGGAGTTCTATGTCAACTTGAAGGAAACTTCTGAAGAATATATTTTTGTTTGTGGAAAAATGGTAGAATTTACTCCATGAAGAATTAATAAATTTTCTCAGTTAGAGGACGTGTATAGCTGTCAGTACAAATCATTTTCTGCTAAAATGAAGGCTTGGATGAAGTTATTTCTTTTCTTACTGATGGAAGAGAAGCTTTGAAGGTGAAGAATAATGTTAAGGTAAACTTCCCTCTTTCTATGTTAAATGTAGTATCTAAGGCCTGACATTATTTTATATCTGCTAGAATGATACCAACAAATCATGATAGCAAGGTTACAAAGGATAGAGCCATCTTCAACTTCTGTATCCAACATATCAGAAGGATAGATGTAGGTTCTATTATTTATAGAAACACTCGTTCTATTGCTTTGGGTGAAACTATTGGTGGTTTAGCACACCTTGCCCTGATCTTCACACTATGTGAAGAGGTAGGCGTTGGTTTTGGAATGAATGAGGAGAGGGTTGAACCTCTAAAACCTATTGGGCCTGCAAATATTAAGACTTATGAATCTCATGTTGGATGGAGATCTGGAAGTAGGAGTAATGATATTCCTTCTACTTCTAGTACCTGTACTCTCCAGGGACTTATGGAGTAACTGATGATCCAACAGGGAGATATCATGAGGATGGAAAACCTAACCGAAAATATGAAGGCTAGAATTGCACATAATGATGATTTGGCAAAATAGAAGTTTGAATATGATGCTGCTTATGATGATGCAATGGTTAGATACATGAGGGGTGACCACTCAGTTCAGTTTCCTACTCACACTGTGTTTCCGTATCAACAGAAAAACTTTGATGTAGAAGAAGAAGAAGACGATGACTCGTGATGTTTAGTTTGACCTTTTGTTTAGTTTATAGTTGGTTGTACTTTATTGTTATTATTGTTTATTTTTAGAGTGTGATACTTTACTTTATTTTAGATATTATGTTATATTGTGAACAATAGGATTGTAAAACTGTTTTTACATTTAAAATCATTTTAGTATTGTTGTTACTTAATAGTACTTTGTTGAATGTATTTGTAGTAAATTCTTTCTCAGCAAATTTTTATATGTATTATGTGTTATTTAATATTTGAAGACTTATAGCTTTTCATATTAGCACCTGCAATATTTCACAGTTAAGTTTTAGTATTAGAAGCTTCAACAGGTAAGTCTTTTCTTTATGTATTAAATGTTTCCTTTCACCCTTTATTTCTTTTTAAGTTTTTCATGCAAAATCTTTTAAAATTTTAAGTTTGGGGGAAGGAAAGAATACTTTTAACGAAAGAAACTTAATTTTATTTGTCCTCAATTAGCTATATTTTCAAAATTTTAAATTTAACATGACCTTTGGTATTAGAGGGTAACTTTAGATAATTATATTTGTGTTTCTAAATATATAGTTAACTTAAGTAAAAATTTTCAATAATAAAGGTTAATTTTAAAGATTAAGATACTTGGTATAAGAGAATTAAACTATGTTTTTCTATTAAAAGTAAAGGAATTGTCTTTTTGAA
This sequence comes from Phalaenopsis aphrodite, assembly GCA_003013225.1. Classification (NCBI taxonomy): domain Eukaryota; kingdom Viridiplantae; phylum Streptophyta; class Magnoliopsida; order Asparagales; family Orchidaceae; genus Phalaenopsis; species Phalaenopsis aphrodite. Next base: position 296,201 of record NEWO01000157.1, on the reverse strand, counting down.
GTGTGAAAAAATCTTAGAGATTCATGTAAGAAGAAAAGAATAAAACTTTATGAAAAATCTTTAAAGCTAATCTAAATTTATAAAGTGAAGGAATGTGAAAAGTTTGCAACTTTAAGAAGGAGATAGTGAAGTTAAAAATCATTAAAGGCTATCCAGATAAAGTAATCCTCACATAAAAAAAGAAGAAAAGAAAATAAAAGAAAAGAAAAAGGATTGAGAATGATCCTGAAGAGAGAGAGAGAGAGAGAGAAGAAAAGAAAAGAATATGATGTGAGTAGAAGCTTGAGAAGATGCCTAATAAAAAATTGGCTTCACTTGAATCAACTTAAAGAAGAAAGCTTAGCTACATTCTCTAAACTTATATTTAAGTATTAGTATATTTACTAATAAAGTTTCATGAAGTTCTTTTTCATATGGATATTCTATGTGAATTTAATTTGACAATTTGCAATTTTCCTTGAAAAGAATAGAGAATAAAAAACATTAGAGTTGATTGCAAGATATTCTTATACCTTTAGTATTTACTGGAATTAGTTTACATTTTTCTTAAGTTATGTTATTGTATTCAGTGGACTAAAATATGGAAATCTAGAAGTTAAAACTCTTTTCCATGAGTCATATTTTTTAATTTGCTTTGCTATTTAGGACCCTATGATAAAATTGGAGAATATTCTTGTGTTGGTTAGAAAGTTGGGTGGTTATAAATTTATTTATAACTATAACTATAAAATTTGGTTTCTTTGGAAAATATAAATCAAAACCACTAATAAATGTTTGAATAGTTATATAAGATATTCTAAAAAATGTCTGAATAAATATTATTTTTTAATTTGCTTTGTTATTTTGGAGCATATGATAAAATTGGAGAATATTATTATGTTGGTTAGAAAGTTGGGTGGTTATAAATTTATTTATAACTATAACTATAAATTTTGGTTTCTTTGGAAAATATAAATCAAAGTGAAATTGTAAGTGGATAATCCACAGTTTCTTCATATGAAGATTTACGCTAATCGACAATTAGTGCATATGTCTATTATTTATGCATGTAGCTCTTCCTTGGATAGATTATTACTATGGGAGGAGTTGAATGTTGTTAAAATTAATGTAAATTGTCATTGGTCAGTAGGAGGGAATTTTATTTTTATTGCTTCGTTGATTGAAAAGAGATGGGATAAGGCTCCTTCTTATTAGGTGATGGAAACTTTAAAAAATAATATCATTGATGTTGAGTTCTATGAGGTTAAGACCATTGAGAGTTTGTTTACTTGGAAAGAGAGAGAGAAAAATAGAAAGGATAGATAGAATACTAGTCAACAAAGTTTGCCTGGATACTTTTCAGGTGACAGAAGTGTCTCATATGAATGAAAATGGTTCTGATTACTCACCTTTATTACTAAGAGTGGATAAGTTATCTAAGGTTGATGGTTTTGAGTTCAGATTTTTAAATGTCTGGACTGATCATGAGAAGCTTTTGGAGGTTGTGAAAGATAGTTGGGTAGCTGAAAATAGTTCTCCTTGGATTTCTTTATAGTTTTTGCATAGAAGAGTGGCTAGAAACTTGAAATACTATAATTGAAATATAGTTGGAAAGGTTTATAAAAAGTGGTTGAAGCTAAGCTCTTAGTGAATAATTAGGAAATAGATTTCAATCAAAGTGATGCAGATCTTTTAAAGAGTTAGAATGCTCTTAATAATGCTATTGAAGTTCAAGTGAATTTTCTTAGATAGAAATATGCTTATTTGAATCATGTAGAGGTTAATAGAAATACTAATTTTTTTTTCAAGCATGTATTACAGCTAGAAGGCAAGCTAATACCATCCTTAAGATTAAAAATGATTCAGGTGACTTGTTGTATTCATAAGGTAATATTGCTTTTAGTGTTGTTAATTTCTTTAGTCATCCTTTTAAAGAGGTAGAGGTGGATCTTTCTGGTTTTGATTATGGTTTGTTTCCCAGTATTGTTGATTTATCTAATTTATTTGATATTGATGCACATATGAATGAAGGTGAAATTGTTGATGCTTTGAATTCTATATATTTTAATAGGGTGGCTGATTCTAATGATTTCACTTCTATTTTTTATATAAATTCCTAGAATATTGTGAAGAATGAGATGGTAACTGCCCTTCCTCATAAGATTTTTTAGATGATCTACTATTTCTCTTATTCATTAAAAGGAGAGATTTAATCATAAATTGGAGGATTTCATACACATTAGTCTCACAGCTGTGGTTTCTAAAATTAAGCAAAACTACTGCTAAAAGGCTTAAGCCTTTCCTGGATAGATTGAGTCTTTTCTACAAACCTCTTTTGTTGCTAGTATAAGTATAATTCAGAATGTCTAGATTACATAAGAACTCATTATACATATTAATAGTCAATGCAGAGGAGGTAATGGATATATAAAGTTGGACTTAAGAAAGGCTTATGATAGCACAAGTTGGGCTTCTATTATTATGGTGCTTAATGAGATTTGACTCAAGGAATTCATCTGTAATCTTCTTATGTTGCTTTTAGATAATAAGTATTATTCTTATTCTTATTAATGGAAGGTTTTATGGCGGCCATCTAAAATGTGGTAGGGGACTTAAGCAAGGTGATCCTCTTTCACCAACCTGTCGGCGCTATTTTTGGTTGGAGGGGAGTTGCCCGTAAGAAGCTTTCGGTCGCCGGAATCAAAATCTTGTTGCACACTTCAGAAGGACATTGAAGTTCAGAAAAGTATGAAATCAAACTGACCACATATTTTTCATAATTTAAATGAAAGAGCACTATACCTCAAATTTCGTATCTATCCTGAAGGATAAACATAAGACTTGAGGATGAGGCTCGATCAAATAAACTAAAAACAAGTATGACATCCGTCTGCTCTGCAAAACCTTTGTATTTGCCGACAAGTTCCCCTATTAAATATAAAGGATTAAAAAGGTTTTATATTAAGCTGGGTTCGGATGTGCTTCCTATAAGGACAAGCCGCTATAGTTAATTACATCTTAAATGACCAAAGTCACCTAAGAAGACTCTCGATAAAAATCAAGAAATATTATCTTCAAGGAGTTTTAAAGGGTAGGACTCTTTAATGAGATCAAACGTAGAGGTGTGAAAGGGGATTGGTTCAAATTTGGAACATTTTATTGTAGAATCCAAAGAAGGAAGAACTAGGGGATGTCATGGATCCAGAGGAGAACCCCGGTGACTTCTCGAGCTATCCTAATGTTTGGCTTCAGTTTTGATGAGAGATACTTAGGTGTTTCATCTTGCCAATTTTATTAGTTAGGGCTTATATTTGGGTGAAACGATCACACAAATAGCCTGAAAGATGTGAGGATTTAGGTCGTGACAAACGACAACCTCGGAATCCTAAGACGAGTTAGGGCTTATATTGTATAACAGGGTTATACAAAGGCCTAAAGATAAGGTGAGGGTTTACGTTGCATAAGCGAGCAACCTCAAAGTCCTATGGATTTGTTGTTTAAGTCTAAGGAAGTTTGGTTTAGCTGGGGAATACAAGTTTTGCTATTGAAGATGGTCGTGCTGCCCACCATGCTAGCTCCAAGCCCCTACCGCGACGAGTTTGAGTTTTCTAGTGTGTCAAGTTATAATGTCAAATCAGGTGGCCCTATGGTTGAAGTTCTTTAAATTTTATAGGGGCATATTAAAGTTGATCAGAGAGACACCGGTTAGGATCCTACGGTTCCCTCATTCCGGCACCACTATTTTTTTATTGGATTCACTTAGTCAAAATGAACTTACTAAACTCAACATAATGAGTTCCATAATTTCATTTAGACCGTGAGAAGCCTCGTTAGCAACCGTAGGTTACCTCCTCTGAGGAATTCCCGATCATACGATAGAGAAGTCTTAATTTAGTTGTAATTGTAGTTTTATGTGATGTTTGTGATTAAATTTTGAGTTGTTTTATATTTTGAATGTTGTAGCGGTGAATTTTATCTTGGTTGTTATTTTTTAATTTTGGTTTTGGTTTTAGTTTTGTGGCTATCCTAATAGTTTTAGTTTTCCATGCAAATTTGTATAAGCGCAAAAATATAACATAAAAGTATAAGAAAAACAGCGCTGCAAATTGTAAAAGCGTACCTGGCGAGTCTTCTCGTTCCACCACCTGAAACTTAAAATGCATGTTAAGGCAGTTTATGGAGGGCAAGAAAAGTAAAGTTTTGGTAGTTTTCCTAACCCTATGTCATATTTTAGTGGGTCCTTAGGAGTTTAATTAAGGATGATTTTGTCAAGAAAAACATACTAACTTTAGTAGATCTCCAAGGTATCCAACAGATCTAGCGAAAGAAGCAGGTCTGTGCTACTTTCTCACTACTTGGTAGAAAATTCCGAGTTCTTTTAAACTTATTATGTTGCTTAATAAGTCATCCTGTAAATACTCTTAATACTCGGTGAACATTGATGTCTCAATCATCCCTAAGAATAGGATAATTATCACTTATGATTCAATTTAAAAATTATATGGCTGAAGACCCTTAAAGAGGCAATTTAGTGTTGTTGGAACACTTTGCCAAATTTTAACTCTAATTGGACTTGTAGTGTTTGAAAGATGTTTTAATTTTCAATGATATTTACTTTTCTAATCCTCATTTAAATGAAACTTGATTTAGCCTAAGTCACTACTAACCCCTTAAGACCTAGGTGAGTGTCTTAATTAGCTTCGAAAAGATCAAGCTTTAAGTGATCATGATTCACGATTTGAATTTTATTTGAACATCAAAATAGGGGTATTAAATTGATTAATTATTGACTACAAAAGTCATACCTCTAAGTCTTTGATTCACCTTATTTTAATAAACTTCTAAATTTTTAATGATTTAGAAATTTATTAACTTATCTTTTTAATGAGGAAAGTGAGATTGGTTTCTACCAATTAACCTCTTGTGTTTAAAACATCAAATAAATTGATTAAAATCAGAGGTTACTCATTTCCCTCCTTAAATTAAGCCTAAATGTTAATTAAGGCTAATTTTCCAAAATTACACATTTGCCCCTAAGGCTCTAACACCTCATAATTTGCTAAATTCAATTCAAATGACTATGAAATTTTTATCCCACCTCATTCATGGGTCAATTAAGACATCATAGGAGAAAATTTAATTTTTCAAAATTTAATTTATTTTATATAATTATTTTCATGCAAAAATAGGATTTTTCAAAGAAAATTCCTAACTTGACCAAGGTAAGTCCTAATCTATTAAAAGTTTTACTGGAGGTAACTTTAGATAAAAGAAGCTTGTGGACCAAATTTTATGATTTTTTGAATTTTCTTTAAATTATTAAAATTATTTTAAATTCTAGAGTATTTATTAAATATAAACTATTTTAAATGAGAAAAAATAAGTTTTGCATTTTTAAAAAATCTCCCTGAGGTCAGAGAACTCAAGGAAGCAAAATTTATCTTTTTTTTTTTATTTTTCTTTGATTTATTGGAATTATTTTAGTGTAAATCCATTTTTTAGCCTTTAAAAATTATTTTAAGTTTAAAAATACCATATATTTATTTAGAGAATCAGGAAAAATATCTCAATTATTTCTAAGTGCTTAGAAATCAATTTAGAACATTTCCTTGAATTGTATGATTTTTGTGATTTTTAGAAATCAATACTTTTGATCACAGAGAACTCAAAAAATAAGTTTTTATAAATTTGTTAGTTATATTTTGATTTTTAAAAAAATCATTTAATTGCCAAAAAAGATATTTAACTTGGAAAATCAACTTAGACCATCAAATGTACTCAAAATGCTTTTGAAATTTTTATGGGGAGTTCTCTTGATTTTATAAAACAGTGGAGATCAAAAATCAAGTCATTTTGTTGTTTATATTTTCCAAAATTAATTATCTTAGTGATTTAGTGTTTGTGTAAATTAGGTGCATTTAAATGAATTGACATATGAAAAATTTTCATAAAGGTTCTCTAGTCATAGTAAACCTACCAAAATTTTCTTGGATTTTGCTAAGCAACATCCTAATTATTATAATTAAATTAAGTAAATAATGTGCATAAACTTGAAAAATATGGATCTCTCTCTAGAGGTCCCCTCTAACTTTAGAAAAATCAAAGAATGTCCCCCTTGATAGATGCTACAACATGCCAAAAATTCAAGCTATGCTGATAATTCTACATGCATGGACAGTTAAAATACTCCTAACACTTCTTAATTTTAGAAAAATAAAATATTCATAAAATTGACATAAATTTTAATCCACATTGTTTTCCTATGTTCACTGAGCAAGATGGTATTTTTATTTTATTTTTTTGATTTTTCTACACCAAGTTATGTATTTTTGAAGTTTTGGGGATTAAATAAATAAGAAAATGCCCCAATTTTCCTACTTATCCATGTCAACCTCGTACGGGTCGAACAGGCCATGAGTCGCTGCCTGATTGGCGCCGCCAGTCAGCTCATTCCTGCCCATATCGGACTACACTCCGTTCGACGCGATCAGGGCCACCCAATCGATACACGCTCGATTCGACGGTCACGGGTCATCGTCCCAAATGAACTGGACCCAAAAACCGTCCATTTTAAAATGCTAATATCTCACACAATTCTCAACAAAATTGAGTGTAATGTTTTTTTAAATGCTCATATTGACTAGTAGAACACATCCATACGGTTGATGAACCCTTAAATTGACTTTGTATTCATGAATAATTAAAATAAGCTCGATTTAGGGTTAACTTTAAATACCTTTGTCCAAGAGGGGTAGCCTCGATTGGATGCTTGTAGAAGCTTTGTGTGTGTCTCAGAAGCCTAGGGATGGAGCCTCTGGTCGTGGTGAAATGCCTAGACCGAAATTCGACCAAGGCCGATTTGGTGGTTTGCTCAAATTCCACCTTAGGGTGGTTGGATGATGGGGCTTTTGTGGGGATCTTCTTCTCTTGATGTTGGGATGGAGTGGGTGCAATTAATTTAAATTTGGTGGAGTTTTAGAGGATGTCATGTTTTAGCCTTGAAATTGAGCTCCAAAATTAAACTCGAGCAATGACTTTGAGTGGCTAGGGAAGGTTTGGTTAAGCTCAAGAGGTCTCTAGGAAGCACTTGAAGAAGTTTTATAGAGTCTCCCAAAGGAATTTCAAGCTCTCTCTTTTTTTCCATGGAGGGGGAGTTTAAATAAAATGTTTTAGGCTGGCTGTCAGGGCCAATTGAGGGGTGCATTTGGTTGCTTATGTGGAGGGTAGAGAAGCTCCATTGAGCAGTTGGGTTGATTTGGCCTTTGGGTTTGAATTGGGTGAAAATCCCATGTCTTGGCCATTTTCTAGCCACCAAGGTGGTTGGCCAGACCTCTTGGCTCAGGGAAGTCAGGGGTGGCTAATGATGATTATCTCCCAAGAGTAAGTGATGATGTTGGAGATATTTCAAGTTAGCTCCAAAAGTGGGTAAAATCCCTTAATTTTGGGATCTATTGGTCCATATCTTATCATGGTTCTTTTAGGAGGGTTTAGCCTGGTCTTTTAGAAGGTTTTGATGGCTGTGAAATCATTACTTTGGTGGCTTAGACATGGTGAAGTTAATTTTTGGTGAAAGGGTTCAAGTGAGTCCAAATGACCAAAACTTGGGTTAGGGCTAGGTTATCCATGTCAATTGACCCAATTGATTGATCAAAATTGTGTATATTATTATTATGAAGATTTTTAGTGAAAGTTTGAAGTGATTTTGAGTTAAATTGGTAGGTCAATTTGAAGGATTTTTTAAATTTGGTCAGTTTGGGCATGTTCGGTTAGACATGGGTCTAGGTTGGTTTAGCCTTGGGCTACGTCAAAATTTATTGTTTTAGATGGTCAATAGGAACCTTATAAAGAGTCTTCAACATGAATTGAATGCCAATTTTGGGGTTAAGGCAATGAATTGGGTGAAATTTGGGGACTTAGCCAATTTGGGACTAAATTTGGGGCTTTTGGACTTAGTTTGAAATCAAATGAAATTGAGGTATCACCAAGTATAATTGAAGGTCAATTTTTATGTATGGGGATGCTATGAAGATTTTTCAACACAAATTGCGGCCAATTGAGTGAGCTATGGGTTTAATTTGGTGAGATTAGGTCATTTGGTCATAATTGGGGTTTTGACCTAAATCAAAATTTGGCTCAACTAATGGGTCAATTAAGCATGTATTTTGTTTAGTTTCTACATATTAAAATTTAATTTGAGTTTAGAATTCGAATTGGGGTCAATTGAGATCAAATTGATGAACATTTGAGTTGAATTTGGGGAAATTGGGCCCTTAAAGGTAAATTTGGGGGTTTTGGTTAAAGATGGTAAAATTGGCCAAATTGGGTCATGTGGTAGTTGAGAAAAATGAAAATGGGAATATTTGGGATTTATTGATAATTTATGGGAATTTTTGGAATTTTGGGCTATAGAGGGGTATTTTGGTAATTTGGCCAATTTGGGGATTTTGGGTAGTTTGGGTGTTTTCAAGGTGTTTGAAATGATTTTTGAATCAAGTTGGGTATTTTGGGTAGATTTGGAGATTTTGGCCAAATTTGGGGTCCCAAGGGTATCTATGTAATTTGTGGGAATTTAGGGGCAAAAGGGTATGTTGGGTATCTTAGCAGAGTTGGAGTGCCAACCACCATCAATAAGCCATGAACCAATGGAAACCCCATTTTGGGTCCTCTATGTAGTTTTCTTAGCTAAACCCTAGCCTAAGGCTAATGGATTTAGGGAACCACCTACAGGAGTCTCCCAAAAGTATCAAGAGATCAAAGCCTAGAAGTTCTAGGTTTAGAGTAGTGAGTGATTGTGAGCACAAGTGATTGCAAGTGAGTGCCTTAGCCCTAGACCAACACCCAGGGTCAACCCTAAGGTCCAGTAGTCCTAAGGGTGACTCATCTTGAGTTTCCCCCATAGTGATCCCACCTAATAAGTGCTAGAGGTTAGGACCAATATGTGGAACTCCAAGTTGAGTAGAGAAGAGTGTAGAATTTCTAATGGTGAGGGTTCCATGTTTATTTTTTTAAGAATAGTCAATAGGAAAGTCTTATGGCTAGACCTTAGGCTACTAAAGAGGAAAAACTAAACCTCAACCAAAAGTGAGGTCAACACAACCCTTTTTATCTTTATTATGAATTATCTTTCAAGATTGTTCAATTATCATTTGGAGAATCATTAGGTTGAGAGATATAAAGCTAATGGTGGTGAATTAATTTCTCATTTAGCTTATGCACATGATTTTATTATCTTCTTTAATATGAGTAAAAATAATATTAAACATATTAATAAGATTATTATTCATTTTGAAACTGTGTCAGGAATGCAACTCAAAAAGCTTAAATATGAGTTCTACGCTAGTAAAGAGGTGTCAGCTGATAGAAAATAGTGGATTAGCAAATTTACTAGATTTATAGATGCTTCTTTTCCTATCAAATATTTGGAAATTCAACTCAATATGGTCAGAAATAAAAATCTTCTTTTTTGATGTTATTCATGAAGTTAATACTCGTATTCAGAGTTATGAAACTCTTTCCTTTCTTTTGGAGGAAGTGTTGAGAAAATTGGGAGAAGAAAAACCGATTTCGACACAAATCCAGAAGAACACACAATGACTTAACAAGGTTCGGAAAAGATGCTATGTCTTCGGGAGCTGAGTAGCGGCTTTCTTTCACTAATCCAGAAAAGAGTATAGAATATAGAATCTGGGATAACACTTAGGTTTACATACATGTCTATTTATAACCCTAGACAGAACAGTAAAGGAAACCTTGGGAACAATATATAATTACCACATTACCCCTATACTGCACCCCCAACCCAAATAAGAAAATTCTCGTGATTTGGACAGAATCTTACGCTTCACTCCAGCATCTGTCCCTTTATGGTATGTGAGTCATATCTAACAAATCTCCACCTTGGCAAATATCTAAACCCTTAGGAGAAATACGTCATGGAATTTCTTACATACTTGAAGTGGGTTGGGCCACCATGCTTCTCTAGCAACTGCAAACATTCAACAAGTCCAAGCAATGCAAGAACTTTTTGAAAGTAAATGTCTTGGTTGACATATCAGCTGCATTTTCATTAGTATGAACTTTTTGCAATATTCTCTCACCAGAAGCAATTAATTCTCTTTCTTGTGATACCTGACATCAATGTGCTTGGTTCTCACATGGTACATCTAGTTCTTAGCCGGATAAATATCACTCTGACTGTCACAATGCAATTGAACACCACCTTGATCAACACCCAGCTCCTTTACTAGCTCAGCAAGCCATAAGGCTTCTTTTGCAGCTTCAGCTACTGTCATGTACTCGACTTCAGTTGTAGATAATTCCACAATAGACTAAATTGTTGATTTCCAACATATAGGCCCTCCACCAATAGTAAACACATACTCAGTTGTAGACCTTCTAGCATCCAAATCATCAGCATAGTGAGAATAAACATACCCTATCACTAAAAGATCATCCTGCTGACTGCCAAAAATAATTTCATGTCCTACAGTACCATTTAGATTCCTGAAAATCCACTTGACTGCTTCCCAATGTCGCCTTCCATGTTTAGCCATGTATTTGTAGACTTGACTAGCAACATGAGCCAAATCAAGACGAGTATATACCATTACATACATCTAGCAAACAACTACACTAGCATATGGAACCTTTGTCATGTCTTCGATTTTTATATCTGTCTTAGGACACTGTTTTGAAGAAAGCTTAAAATGATTTGCCAAAAGAGTGCTTACAGGCTTTGCTTTGCTCATCTCAAACTTGTCCAGAACTTTCTCAACATAGTCTCAATATAAATTTCTTGAGCTTATAACTCAGAGAATCTCCATTCCAAGAATCTCCTTCATAAGACCCAAGTCTTTCATGTCAAATTCCTGACTCAATAAAGCTTTCAAACCATGAGCATCATTCATATTCTTTGCAGTAATCAGTAAATCATCAACATACAGTAACAGAAATATTAATAGAATGATCATCAATGCTCTTCACATAAACACAACAATCATACTCACATCTTCTGTAGTCAATCTGAATCATGTAGGAGTCAAACTGCTTGTACCGTTATCTTATAGAGTGATTTCTTTAAACTGCAAACCAGATGCTCCTGTCCAGGTTGAGTTCTGGCTGCTCCATGTAAATCTGCTCCTCTAGATCACCATGCAAGAAAGCAGTTTTAACATCCATCTGCTCCAAATGCAAAGCCCAAATGGCTACTAATGCAAGCACTGCCATGATTGAAGTATGTCTGATCATAGGAGAAAAGATTTCATCATAATATATCCCCTTCTGTTGTGAAAATCTCTTTGCTACCAGTCAAGCCTTAAACTTTTTCCCTTCTTTTTTTGATACTGATGGTTTCCTTTTGTACTCCCACTTGCAACCAACAGCCTTCTTTCTCTCAGGAAGTTGAACTAGCTCCCATGTGCAATTTGTCTGCAAAGCTTTCATCTCCTCAACCATTGCACCCATTCATTTCTCTTTCTCCTGGCTAGTGATAGCTCTTTAAAAGTTGTTGGATCATCGCTGCTGATGAGAAGTGCATAAGAGACCAAGTCTTCATAACCCAATCTGCTACGAGCCTTATATTGGTGCGACTCTGTCTGTCTCTGGATAAATTATAATTCTGTAGTTCATTTGGAAAGGAATCACTAGGTGTTGGATTTGAACCTTCAACTCTCTCAATTATTTCTGGATGTTGTTCTAAATCCATTTGCATTGCATCTGAACAGGAACTGTTTCCTTGCACCTTGTCTTGATTCTTCTGTAACATGGACTATTCATCAAAAATTGCATCTCTGTTGATCATTGTCTTCTTTGAAATCAGATCCCAAAACTTGTATCTTTTCACACCTTTCTTATAGCCCAGAAAGAAGCACTTCTTGGATTTTTCATCTAGTTTTGATTTTTCATCACCAGGTACATGCACATAAGTAGGACAACCAAAAATTTGTAAATGATCAAAATTAATTGAATTACCTATTCATACCTCTTCTGCGACCTTGCCACCAAACGATGCCCGAGGTGGTCTATTGATGAGATAACATGTCATATTCATAGTCTCTACCCAAAAACTCTTAAGAAGCCCTGTATTCAGTCTCAAGCACCTTGCCCTTTCAGTTAAGGACCTATTCATCCCATCTGCCACACTATTCTGTTATAGTATCTTGCGCACTGAAAAATACATCTGAATCTCATGTTCCTCACAGAACTTCTAAAACTATGAATCTGTGTACTTTGTGTCATTATCGGACCTTAAATACATGATCTTTCTACCACTTTGGTTCTCCACCTCAGCTTTCTACAACATAAATTTAGAGAAGACTTCAGATTTCTGCTTTAGGAAATATACCCAAACTTTTCTGGAGAAATCATCAATAAAGGTAACAAAGCACTGAGATCCTCCCAATGATTGTTCCCTATTAGGGCCCCATATATCAGATTACACATAATCAAGAATCTCTTTCATTTTATGTTTTTCAATCATAAAACTGACTCTAGTCTGTTTTCCAAGAACAAAGATCGAGCTTGCAGTTTTTAACACCATGCAACTGGTTTCTTCTATGCAATTCCCCCATCCCACGTTCACTGAGATAACCCAGATGCATATGCCATAACTTTGTACTATCATCATCGGACTCAACAGAATGAACACCTATAACTGTACTCCCCAACAATTTGTAGATATTGCCTGCAATTAACTTTTTTTTCATCACAGTCAGTGCACCCTTAATAATTCTGATAGTTTCCCTATCCTCATCTGCCTTAGGAATGAAACCATTTCTATGTAAAGTGCCCAAAGAAATCAAATTCTTCTTCAGATCTGGAATATGTCTGACATCACATAATGTTCTAAATGTGCAATCATACATCTTAACTTTGACTTCTCCAATACCAACAATATTGTAGCATCTATCACACCTGGATAAACTAAGCCAGAATTAGTTGACTTGTATGAAGTAAACCACTCCCTGTTAGGTGTTATGTGATAAAAGCATCCTAAATCAAGAATCCATGCATTTGTGAACTGAGTTGATGAAACTGAAAGCATATCGACATCACTGCAATCTGAAATGTCACTCTGCACCACATTTACAGACTTCAATGATGCATCACCTTTCTTCCCAGTCTGCTTCTTCAGCTCTGGACAATCTCTCTTCATAAGATTTGACTCCTTGCAATTTTAGCAGTGAATTGTCTTTTTGCCTTTCGACTTGGATCTAGAATTTTACCTTATAGAACCATCCTTTTCTTTCTTCCTTCTATGATCCTTCTTACCCTTAACATATAAACTGTCACCATGATAGTTTTCCCCTACATTCTACTTCCTTTGATTGTGAGCCAATAATGCTGCAGTGATCTCATCAACTTTAATATTTTATTTCCCATATGTAAGAGTAGTCACCAAGTGTTCATAGGAAGAAGGCAGTGAATACAACAAAATAATTATTTGGTCTTCATCCTCAATAGTCACATCAAGTCATGATAAATATGTGATTATTTAATTGAAACCATTAGCATGCTATGCCATATCAGAATTTTCTTGCATCATTAGCACATATAGCTTCTACTTCAGATAAAATTTATTTGTTAGAGATTTAGCCATAAAGTGAGTTTCCAATTTCTTCCATACCTCCCACGGAGATTTCAGATTCAGCACGTGATACATAAACTAATCTATCAAGCATAAAAGTATGGTTGCTGCCGCTTGTTGTTGTAATTCTTTCCAATCTTCATCCTCCATGGCATCCGGTTCTGCTGCCCGCAAAACTTTCAAAATTCCTTGTTGAATCAATAGATCTTTTACTCTTGTTTACAACAATCCAAAGTTACCAGTTCCATCGAACTTCATCACCTCAAATTTTTCACAAGAAGTTGTCATTTGAAATTAAACCTGCAATGAAACTTTTCTAAAAAAATCCTTCAAAATCCTTCACCTGTTCCCTGCTTCTACATCCTGGAATAGCACTGCCTGCACCACTAAGAAATATCTCTAGCAAAGAAATACAAATCAGAGGAATATTTTGCCGCCTCTGGTAAAGGAAACCAATCTTCCACTTTAGGAAACCAATATCCTGCCTCCAAGAACCAATAAGGAAAGAAATCGGAAAACCAATCTCCCGCCTCCAGGAAACGGAATCAAATTCTCTAGTAGAAAAAAACCAAAGTTTCCTTTTTCTGCAGTCTGCTTCCGCTCCTAACATCGCCTAGTCCTGCGAGCCTTCCGCTCCCCACAAAATTTCCTTACCAAGAATTTGCTTCCAACAAAATTCCTCTGCGATCTGCCTCCCGCAAACAAATCACAGCCTCCTCAAACTGCCTCAAGCAAACAGATACTTCCTCCGTGAACAGCTTATCGTGAACAATCTTTCGTGCATCCACCAACCTCCTGCGATTTGGTTGGTCCTCCAGCGAATCTCACGAGCTCCTCGTTGCTGGCTCCAAAAATCTGTCGCAAACGGCCAAAGTTCTTTTTTAAATTGTCGAAGCCCTGCCTTCTCTGCCCTAACTGCCAAATCTTCTTCTTTTTTGTGCCGACAAAATTTCTCCTCCCTACCCTAAAACCTTGCTTTGATACCACTTGTTAAGAAATTCGGGCGAAGAAAAATAGGAATCGACACAAATCCAGAAGAGCACACAAGGATTTACCGAGGTTTTGCAAAGCTTCCTACGTCCTCAAGAGTAGAGCGGTAGCTTTCTTTCACTAATCCAGAAAAGAGTATAAAATACAGAGTTTGGGATAACACCTAGAGTTACATACAGATCTATTTATAACCCAGGACAAAACAGTAAAGGAAACATTGGGTACAAGATGTAATTACAAAATTAGCTCTGTACCACACCCCTAACCCACATAAGGAAACACTCCTGATTTGGAAAGAATCTTCTGCTATGTTACGCTTCGCTTCGGCATCTGTCCCTTTATGGTATATGAGCCATATATAACAGGAAAGATCACTCTTTTGCAAAGTATGACAACTTCTTTTTCTTTGTATGCTCCACAAGTCATGAAGATGACTAAAAGTATGCAAACTAAGTTGGTCAGAATATTTATTAAATTTCTTTGGCCTCGTCATGGTCAAGGTATTCATTGAACAAGTTAGGATAGGTAGTGTAGACCAAAAAAAAATATTTTCAGCTGGGTTTCAAATCTTTTAAACAATCTATGGAGCTTAATTTTTGCAAACTCTGGATTAAGTTCAAAGAAAATGTTGGACTTTGGCCTATGTTTATGCACAAAAGATATTGTAAATTAGTTCATCCTTTCGATTGTACTCCAAAGATTAGTGACTCTCTTATGTAGAAATAATTAATGATAGTTGAGGAGAAGGCTAAGGACATGATTTTATGGGAGTTAGGTGAGGGTAAATAAGATTCTTAGAGGGGTTATTGGACTCTTGAGGCTCCTTTATGAGGTTTCAATTAGGATATGGTCAGTGGTAATAATATTTTCTCAGTTAGAATAATGATAAATTAAACCAGGTGCTGCTTAAAGAGATGGTGAAATATGTTTTGAGCATTCCTTTTGATATATCTAGGAAGGATAGATAAAAAGGTAAATTTTTTGTTACTAATTTATTATAAAAAATATTGCTAATAGGTTATATCATACTAAAATAATCAGGAGAGAGGTCATCTAATATTAAACAAATTTGTGAAGCTTTCTTAGTCCTTTTTTTGCATGGAGGATGAGATTATTGTTCTTACCTTTGGATGTCATTCATAAGCTAAAAGGGGCTTAATTTGGCTTCTATCTATCTACTGTGTAGGAGGAATGAGGAGTCGTTCACCCATATATTTTTTTTCTGCAAGTATTCTTTATTGTTGTGGAATAAGCTCAACATTCAATTTGGGAATTTTTTGCCTTCTCATGGGTATAATTCATTAAATCAATGCTTAGCATGCTGGGAAAGTTCTTCTAATAATATGTTTTGTTTCATTCCATATATTTGGTTTATTTGGATTGAGTGGAATCAAAGGGAGCATAATGAATGTTGCTAAACTACGGAAAGGATTGTTATTAATAACAAATCTTTTATCATAAAAAATCATAATTATATAAAGTCGTTTAATGCGGGGATTTGTTATCTATGCATAATGAAAATTTTCCTGTCAGGATTACTAAACTGGTAAGATGGAGTATGTCGAGTAAAACAGTTATTAAAGTAAATATGGTTGGTAGCTTCAAATTGAGAGCTGTTAGTGCTAGAGGAATTTTTAGAGAATGGCTTGGAAATGATTTGCTTTACTTTTACACTTCTTGTGAGGTGTTTTTTGCTGCATTTGTTGAATTAACTACTACTATCCACATTTATATGTATGTATGTATCTATCTAATATATGTATGTATGTATCTAAACATTTATGTATACATATGTAGGTATGTATGTTTACATCTATGAGTATACATATATGTATAAATTTATGTATATA
>NEWO01000157.1:253705-272755 GCA_003013225.1 Phalaenopsis aphrodite | reverse complement strand
CAACAACAAACAACTTTCATTGCTAATAGACATCTTACTGAAGTTATGCTTATTGCATAGGAACTAATAATGAACTTAGACAATGAGTTTAGAAGTGGGAATAAAATTATTAAATTGGATATTAGGAAAGCCTTTTATATTATAAGCTAGAAGCTCATTATGACTATTCTTAATGCTAGAGGTTTTGAATCTAATTTCTACAATCTTATTCAGATATTCCTATAGAATAATCACTACTCTTATTTGATTAATGGACAATGCTAGGGCCATTTCAAGTCTGAGAGAGGGCTCAAGCAAGGAGACCCATTATCTATTATATTTTTTTATTATTTCTGTGGATTTTTTATCTAGAATGCAAAATCAACATTTAGCATCTCACCCATCTGGTAAATATTTTGCTAAGGGAGGGAGTTGGTGTCGCACTTGGCGATGAAGTGATAATATTTTGTAATGTTAGTAAAGTTAACATTACATATATTTAAAAATTTTGTGATAATTTCAAGAGAGTTTATTGGATGCACTTTAATGTAGAAAAGTGCTCGATTTATCTAGGAGAAAGGGTGTTGGTTGACAGCAAGAACTTAATTGAAGATTTACTAAGTTTAAGTTATTGTTTTACCTATGACATACTTGGGTATACAACTTACTAATTCAAGGCAAAAGAAATTGATATTTAGAGATATTTACATAAGATTAATAGTAGATTTCACTTTTTATCTTTTGCGGGAAGATTGACACTTCTTAAAACTATGTTAATTTCTCTACATATGTATATTTTTCAGATCACTAAGATGACTGTAAGTATGCAATTGAAGGTAGAACAAATGTTGGACAAGTTCCTATGGCTTCAACATTGGCAAGGCACTCATTAGACTACTAGGAGGAAATAATGTTGCCTAAGAATGAATATGGGTTAGGTTTCAGAACCATGGAAATAAATTATAGTAAGATTTGGATAAAAATTAGATAAAAAAAAAGTTATGTGGGCTAATTTTTTGGAAAAGATGTATTTCAAAGCTTGATATCCTTTTTTATAAAATCCTTAATTGAGGGATTCTATAGTGTGGATGGAAATGCTTAAAATTTTAAAAAATTGTTGAATTATTTAATATCTGGGACATGGGAGAGGGAATGTTAAATTTTAGTATGATGATTGGTCTTTACTGGGGCCTCTTTGACATATCTCAATTGAAATTCAAGAGAGGAATTTGAGATGGGGTAAAGTGTTGGATAGTGTGGCTAGAATTTAAATATGTGGAGGGATACTCTAAATGACGGTGTGGTCAAATATGTTTCTAATATTCCTTTCGACAAAATAAAGGTTAATCCTCTCAAAGTAATGACAATGATATAATATCAATTAGTAAAGTAATTGCTAATAAGTTATATGCATATCATGGTAATGGAAAGGGTGATCGAATCTAGAATGTTATTCTTAAACCCAATCAATCTTTGTTGGCTTTGAGACTCCACCTCAAAATTCTCCCAATGAATGATATGCTAAAACATAAAAGGCTATGGATTCCCTCTATTTGTTTATTATGTAGATAAGAAGAGGATTCTAACTCTCATATCTTCTTTTCTTGCAATTTCTCGAGAGTTATTCCAATGAAGTTGACATGTCATTTTAATATTTTTATACACAATATCATGTACCATTCTATTAATCAATGCTTAAAAAATTGGGAGGAGAAGAATATTAAGGTTTTTATTTATTAAAAATGATACCTTATATTTGTTTTTTCTTTTATTTGGAATAGCAGAAAGCTCCATGAGTTAAAACAGCTAAATGATAGTGTGTTGGTTAATATCAAATCCTATGTTTGTAAGATGATGAAATATATCAAACTAAATGCTAATAAATGAATAAAATGCAAAATTTAAATGGGGTTGTTCCTATTTGTGATAGTGAAGCTGGAAATTTTCCAGCTGGTGTATTATGTCAAACTGATTTATCCTTATTGCAATGTTAATTTGGATGGTAGTTATAAAGCAAAGAAGGCGGGGGTTGGTAGAATTTTTGGGGATAGTAATAATAACTTTGTTTGGTTTTTTTATTGGCTCTGTGTCTTTCCATTTCAATTTTTTATTCTTAATTGATGATTGTTCTGATTTGTCTTTCAATTGCAAAGAAATTGGAGGTTATATTTATGTAATATAAAACATAATTATTTTTAACTTATAAAATTTGTATTGAACAAGAAAGTTGTCCATGGGAGTGCATTATTATATGGAGAAGAATTAAGCATTTACTATCTAATTTCAACATCAAGTGGAGCAATTTCTATAGAGATGCTAACAAAGCATTTGATTTTTGTCTAAGATGTGAGCATATTATGATACCTTGAATTTTGGAATCACTCCTACTACAGTATTTGCTAGTTTCATACAAAGGGATAATTTGGAGTTGCCATTTTTAAGAAACAACTGATGCTCTTACTCTTTTTGTTCTATTACAGATTTGATTTTGCCACAAGATCAATAAGTAATCAGTTTTATACACATATAGAGGATTATATGTTTTTTTTTTTGTTTAGCGTGAGTTGTACCACTTGGTGGAGGATCCATAGGTTTTATTTTGAGTAATTGTATTTTGAGTGTAGTTTGAATCTCCAATCGGCAACTGCAACCTTTTTCGACATCAGTAAAATTTTCTATGGGGTTCCTGAGACTAAATACTAAGAAAACATGTTTACAAATCAAATAGTTATAATTAAACCCTAGTAGGTGATTTTTGAGAGATTTAATTTGTGTTAACATTGAATGAGGAAAATAACTTATTATCTCTAGATTGTAAATAAGTTTCTTGAAGGAAAGGAAAGGAAAGGTTGGGCCATTTATTGAATGAAGATTATTTTGAGTTTGCAATATTGTATGTAGGAGAGTTATCATATTTATCCTGGTTATATACTTCAATGATACACGAAGTTAGTAAAATGTACATGTTAGTAGAAGAAATCATATTTCATTGTATATGATGTTGTCTTAGTATATGAGATTAAGAAAACTAACATCACTAAGCAAGGTCTTCTTTAAGTTTTTGAATATTAATATAGAATGAAAAATGTGTAACTCAAATTCAAGTTATACTAGTGTAACAATATGTGATGAAGTGAAGAAGTTAAAAGGCGACGAATTCTTCTGGGAGGAGTAATTTGTGACTTTTTAGTAAGACTAAATACAAAATATATTAAGCATGCATTCAATGTTAAGATAAGACTTTTTTTAATAAATAAAGTGTTTTATGAGGAGTGAGAAAAATATGGTGTTATGTTAAAACCCCCAAATGATGAGAATGCTTATTATCCTTACACAAAATGCAAGCAGATCAAGTCATACAAGCCTAAATTGAGACCGCTAAGATCCATTAATTGAAAACACATTTCTTGAAAGCACCAAGAGAGTCGTCCACAACAATAACAACAAAAACAAGCCTTTATCTCATAAAGGTGGGTTGGCTACATGAATCCTTGTTATTTGTTGTGTCCTATTGAGTGTCATATTTTATTTAGTTTTGTTAAATTAAGATTATGCTTATACATGTTGAAGTCTTTTTTATGTCTATCTCTACCTTTCTTAATATAAGTCAAAGCTAAAATATCAACTCTCCTAACAGACTTTAGATTGTCAATGTGTCATGTGACCTAACTATCTAAGGCAACTTTCTCTAATCATTAAAATATTATCTCCGAGGATTAAAAAATAAGAATAACAAGAAATCATAAAGATCAAAATTATAAGTACAATCCCTCATCAAAAAAGGCCAATAGCCCCATAACTCTTGAAAATCACAATTAATTACTAAAAAAGTGTTGAACTGTCACTATTTGTATGTGCGGAATTGTCTAATCCTCTTACAGTAGTATAGGATGAAATGCCACTAAATTTTCCAATTTTGCAAATGTGAGAATTGAATTATCTTCAAATTTCCAACTTGATAACCTCACCTTTGAATTTCCACCACCGATATTACCATTACAATAAGAAAAAAGATGCAAATTCACAAATCCGCAACAACTAAGAACTAAATCATGAAATTCATTGTAAAAACATGATTTAAGAAAAAACAAAAATATTTCTGCTTTATGTCAATTTATGGGTTTTCTTTCCCTGTTTTTCCCCTATTTTGCCACAAGAAACTGCTCATCGTTAAAATCTAAAATTATCTGAAAAGGAACATCAGTTATGCTAAATCCTTCATAGTTTAATGCAGTTGGTGGATAATCTCGAGCGACCATATAACAAAGTTATTTTACATACATATTTCTCACCTAATCCTATTTATTTTCATTAAAAGGACCCTAATCTAACATATGTTAACTATGTCTTCTTATCTGAAATTACAACGCATTTAAACATGTCTGAAATAGTAAAAGATTTAAACAAGATTTGGTAGGGGTGCGCCAGACCAATGCAATAGTGCAACGCATTTGCAACATTTAAAAGCCCCAATAGCAAGCTATTGTCATGAGCTTTACCCCAAAAAAAATTAATTTAATATCATAATGAGCCAATGGCCCACATATCAGATATTAAACTGATAAGAACAGATACTACACTTGATCTTAGCCAAAAGGCCGAGAAAGGTATGAGTTTCCTCCTGTTCAAAGACCGCTTATATATCGTATGAGTTACAAATGCTATTTGATCTTTACAATGTGGGACTAAAGCCATGGGGACTCTGTCAAAGCTAATAATAGAATCATACCGATGAACAATAAAAATAGAAAGAAAAAAAAATAGAGCAGAGAAGTTACCAGGGAAATCTGAACGTCATAGAGTAATAAAATTGGGAAAAAGGAGGCCTTAGTAGTAGCGTTGGACATAAAATTTATACTTCATACTTTTATTAGATATTATTTATAACTTATCTAAATACGTAAATTTGTCAATTCATTTAGAGAATTTAGGGTGTTAAATTCGACAGAATAAATTTAATATAGATAAGAATCCATCTCAAGAATTTGATTGCTTACATATTTTGTGAGCAAACTAGCGTCCATAGTTTATTGATTAGTTCTTTTATGTCAAATGTAAATTTATTCTATTTTCCTGACATTATTTTATTTGTGTTGTTGTGGAAGCTATGTACTAAATTTTTTAATCCAATTAAAGGATTGATTGGCCGGCTAAAAGAATAAATGTTATTATCAAAAATAAATAGACAGCTACAAGCAAATACACTTGGAAGAAAAATTACAACAAAACAAGAGACAAACTCATACTATGGCTCAATTAGAGGGTGGTGAAGCTCGGCTAGGTGGTTGGAGAGTAGTGGTAGGAGGCTCAAAAGGGTTGTAAATTGTTGGGACAGCAAAACGAGGGGCTGTAATTGCATTAGTGGTGAAGCAGAGGGCCTGGAATGTCTGCGAAAACCAAGGGGAGGGCTGGAATGAATGAAATATGTGGTTGGGCAACGGGTCTTGAGGAAAAGACAGCGAAGCTTTGTTGTATTGTGGGCTGCAGCAAGTATGAAGGGTTGGACAACGGTCGCAACAGCGAGACAAGATGGAGTAGGGGTGGTGGCGGGGAAGCTGGAGGGTGGGACTGCGAGGTCAGCGAAGTGGACGGATGGGCATAGCACTGGCGGAGGCTGGAAGGGTTGTGAAAGAGTGGGTAAGAATAATTATCCCATTGGGAATGAGCTACAATCAGAGCACCACTCGATCCCTCGGAAGGAGATCACAATCTCGGACTTGTTACAGCTANCACACACACACACACACACACACACACACACACACACACAGATATATATATATATATATATTTATTGGGGAAAGAAGCAGTTGTAGGCTCCCTACATGTATATTAAAACATGAGACTACAAATCAAGGAGATAATCCAGGTTCCCCCAAAAAGAAAAAGCAAAAACCTAAGACAAAGGAGCAACCTACTGAGGAACCCTCTCCAACAAAGCAAAATCTAAGTATACCAAAATTACATGTATAAACCCCCAAGCTAACTAAAAGAAATTGAAAATGAGGTGCACAGCATCTGAAGATGACCAGCAAAAAAACCCAAGGAACATCTGATATATATATATATATATATATATATATATATATATATGTATGAAATGCTTAAAAATGAATGTAAAATAATATGAAATAATGCATAAGAAAGGAAAACAAGAATGTTTCGGTGGTCCATTTCCTGTCTCCTGTGATGTTGAATCTTGCGGTGCTGTAGCACCTACTACGAAAAATTTGTGGGGGAAAGCTCCCGCATCACATAGTTTCTTACACTTTATTTAGATGGTAATAATTGTCCTAAATTTTTTAATTACTCAACAAACAAGATTGATAAGAGGTTGTCATATGGTCATTAGTCCCCAAACCAGTTAAATTAATAAGGACACTGGTTATTTGTAGACTTAATAACTCTCATCCTATCCTTCATCCATGTAATATTGCTTCTTCCAGGTTGGATGTCGACGATTTCTCTATGGTCGATATGGAACAACCTGAACATTTGCTTTTGTCTCTAACCATACAACAACCAGTGCGTATCAATTCCCATACACCTCGGAAGAACCACATTGTCCTCAAGGTCAAGATTTGGATAGATTTTTTGCAATTCTGTTTCATCTACCGAAGTGGCAATAGAGGGGGAAAGTGTTTGTCACTGAATCAAGTGTTGACAGATATTTGAATTACCATGGAGGAGATATAGTATCCAATATTTTCTCAGGCTGTAAAGCTGAATTGTTGAGGTAGTTATTGGAGGTAATGGTGTAGGTCACAATTTTCCCTATATGCTTTTAGAAGAGATGTAAAAGACCCAGTAGATGTGTGATTCTACTTGTAGATCAGGTTTGTAAACAACTGGTACAATCCGTTCTATGACTTCAAATGTTTCAAAGTATCTTTCACTCAGCTTATTATAAAGTTTGAATCTCAGAGAGATTTGACGGTAGGGTTGTAACGTTAAGAACCCAATCACCAAACATAAATTTCAAATGACATCAATGTTTATTTTCTTGTAATTTCATACAATGTTGGGTGCACTTTAAATTGCACTGCAAGCTCTTCAATATTTCATCACGTTGTAGGAATGAGTCATGAACTTCTTGGACAGAGATAGCTCGACCTATCTATGGCTCAACTGTTGGAGGGAGATGCCCATAGAGAGCTTCAAATGGTATCATTTCAATAGAAGAATGGAAAGATGTGGTGTATGAAAATTCAGCCCAAGGTAAAAATTTTAGCCCATTACTAGGATTGTCCATAACATAGCAGCAAAGATATTGTTCCAATCAATAGTTGGTGGCCTCTAATTGGCAATCCGTTTCAGGGTGATGTAAAGGTAATTGTGTTCCCAATTCTTTGAATAAATTTTTCCAAAAAATTTTCATAAAGACATGATCATGATTGGGGAAAATGGTTTTAGGAATGCCATGGTGACAGATGATCTTGATGATGAAAATGGATGTGATAGAGATGACAGAAAAGTTTGGATTCAATTCTATGAAATGGGTATATTTGGTCAGGCGATTGGCTACTATCATGATTGTGGATTTGCCCAAGGTAAGTGGTAATTGAGTTATGAAGTCAATTGAGAGATCATCCCATGTGGCCTGCAGTATAGGCAATGGTTGAATCAAAGTTGCCAGTGCTAAAGGTAATATTTTTTTAATTGGCAATGTAACAAAATACGATAAAAGATTGCTCATCTTGTGCAATATGCGTCAAAAAAAAAAATTATTGCACTGTATGTAAATTCTGACAATAC
This sequence comes from Phalaenopsis aphrodite, assembly GCA_003013225.1. Taxonomy (NCBI): domain Eukaryota; kingdom Viridiplantae; phylum Streptophyta; class Magnoliopsida; order Asparagales; family Orchidaceae; genus Phalaenopsis; species Phalaenopsis aphrodite. The sequence goes on along the minus strand of NEWO01000157.1, from coordinate 265,021 downwards.
CAACATGTCCACTTACAACCACACTATGATTTCGCTAGAGCAATATTTTTTTGAGAGAGTTCGAAGCTAATAATACTCTACCATTCTTATATAATAATATGTCTCGATCTTGTAATGTTGGGTGACAGGTTCATCTAGCTATTATAATAAGTTGATAAGTTCGGTATTACTTTGCACTTCTTGGCAGGATGTCCCTACAACTGAGAAATTGGTGTAGAAGTAATTATGAATAAAGAGATATCTAAACTTGAATTACCATCTGCTTCTGGTACTCAAGAGACTACATTGGCATCTGTATTTGATTTTTCAGTTTTGTACTCAATATAATAATCATAGCTTAGTAGATTGATTAAAAAATGTGCTACTCCGGTGTTTGCACAACCTGTGATATGAATTTCTTTATGGTCTGTTGATCGATGAACATAGTGAATTTACGGCTCAATAAATATTGTCTTCATTTAACTACTGCTTTTGTGATGAAAAATAGTTCCCTGACATAAGTAGATGCTTTCTGCATATGATTAATGAGCTTCTCACTGAAAAAAACAATTGGTTTACAAGATTGGCTTAGGAAGTTACCAATGCCATGTTGTGGTATGTTTAAATAGAACGATGGACGCCAAAGTCAAAAATAACGATAAAATTCACACCAGAAAGCAACACAGCGGAACACACAGAGATTTAATGAGGTTCGGCAAAGATGCCTACATCCTCGAGAGCAGAGCGGCGAATTCTCTATTTCAGAGGAGTTACGTACTCATAGGGTTACACATCTATTTATAGATAAACCCACAGATAATTACCAACACGCCCTCGCTCCCCCCAACCCACTAATCCAAGAGACACACCTTTTCACACCAAGAGACATACATCTTCATTCTAGGAGACACACCTCTCCAAATCCAAGAGACTCCAAATTCCTGGTGTATGAGTCATACCTAACAATTCTCCACCTTGGCAAATATCCAGCTCCTTAGGAGAAAATCTCCACCTGACGAATATCCAACCCTTTAGGAGAAATAAATCATAGAGTTTCTTGCACCGAAGTGGGTTGGGCAACCATGACAACTAACAACTGCACCTGCCGCAACTTTACCTGCGACAAACTTGCGAACTCCGCTGGTCGAGCACCACCTGTCACAATAGCACCTACCGCAACTCTACCTGTGACAAACTTGCGAACATCTCTGGCCAAACTCCTCTGTTCCTATGTTCACAAAACGAGGTTCTTGTTCACGGTAACTGCACGTAAACCCCTGTTCATGAACTCCACCTCGCCGAATGCCGTGAAAGTTTGTGAACTGTTGTGCCTCGAAGCCTCGACACCTCCTCTATCACGAACTCCCCGAAGCAGAACTCGTCAAACTGCGCAGCCCTTTATCTGAACTGCTTCGCAACTGTTCGTTCCCGCAAGCCCGCCTGCCTTGTGAACAATCTGAAAAATTTGCGTACTACTCATGTTCGCCATTGAACTCCTTTCCTCTGTGAAATTAACGAACCCCACTCGACTGCCTCTGCTCCTTCTCGCTGCGGTGCTCTCGCGCGTTGCTCCAGCAAAATAATTTGCTTCCAGGATCCTTCCTTCAGCCTCCAGCACAACACAGGTTCCTCTGGCAAAAATGAAAGATTCATTTCCTTCCTTGCCTCTGCCACAGAAAATGCAGCCTTTCCCCAGGCTAACTTCCAGGAGTTAACCCTCCAGCCAAGGAAAAATCCAAAGGGAATATTCCGCTGTTAGGAATCAAAGATTCCTTTATTCTTTCTGAAGAATAATCCAAACTACTGTAACTGCCTCGTTGATTCGTGATTGTGAAACCACCTCCTCTGCAAACCGCTGGCATGTCTTCGTCGCAAGCTCTTTCTTTTGGTTCAGCCTAGCACCTTGCGTTCGAACTCCTTCTGCTGCAAATCCTCTCACATGCGGAAGACGCGGTTCACGAAATCTCCCGATGACGCCGAATTGCTTCTGCGGAAATCCAATTGATGCGATTCATGAAACTTGGCGCTCCTCTCGTCGAACCAAAGAACCTTCGCCTTCGCCTCTGCTAAAACTGTCGCGAACTGCTCTGCTCCTCTTCAGCGAACTATGAACTCCTCTGTTCCAATTCACCGCGATCCTCTTCCTCTTCATTCCTCCTTCTTCTTGCATTGTTCTCCTCCCCCTTAGAACCTAACATTGCTCTGATACCAATTGTTGTGAAATTTAGGGAGAAAGAACGCAAATCTAGAAGAAGAACACAAAGATTTAACAAGGTTCGGCAAAGATGCCTACATCCTTGGGAGAAGAGCAGCAAATTCACTATTTCAGAGGAGTTAGTTGCGGTAGGTGGTGCTCGGCCAACGGAGTTCGCAAGTTTGTCGCAGGTAGAGTTGCGGCAAGTGCAGCTGCTAGTTGGCATTTTTCCCCACCCACTTCGGTGTAAGAAACTACATGATGTATTTCTCCTAAGGGGCTAATCGCAAAGTGGAGATTTTCTCCTAAGAAGTTGGATATTCGCAAAGGTGGAGAATTGTTAGGTATGGCTCATATACTAGGAATTTGGAATCTCTTGGATTTGTGGAGGTTTATCTCCTGGAATGAAGAGGTGTGTCTCTAGGTGTGAAGAGGTGTGTCTTGTGGATTAGTAGGTTGGGGGGAGCGAGGGATTGTTTGTTATTATCTGTGGGTTTTATCTATAAATAGGTGTGTAACCCTATGGGTATGTAACTCCTCTGAAATAGTGAATTCGCCGCTTTGCTCCCGAGGATGAAGGCATCTTTGTCGAACCTCATTAACTCTCTGTGTTCTTCTTCTAGATTTAAGTTGTTTCGCCCTAAATTTCACAACATGTCAATCCTAGAAGCATCAATATCTATTGTGAAAGCTTTTTGGGCTTATAACCGGTTTGATAAAGCAAAATATCTCACAAATCGACAATATCCTGCTTGCCCAAGAATTTCTCTTAAGGCCCAAACATCCTTAGGAATCGACAACTGTAGAATTGCTTCAAGTTTATCTGGATTTGGTCAAACACTTTATGTGGATACAGTGTGGCCTAGATAATCAACAGAAGCTTGACCAAAAGAGCATTTGGATTGACATACAAGAAAATGGTTGGATTGAAAACAGTCAATGATAGTGTAGATGAATGAGGTGATCCTGCAGTGTAGAACAATACATATAAATGCCGTTAAAAATACAATAAAAAATTTGTGTAGGGAACGTTTTAGAATGGCATTCATAATGCTTTGAAATGTGGTTGGTGCATTTGTTAGTCCAAAAGGCATAACAATGAACTTTTAATGCCCATCATGAGTCCTAATTGTAGTTTTATGTATGTCATCAGGTGCCATTCGAACTTGGTGATATCTAGAGTAGTGATCTAGTTTAGACAATATAATCGTCCCATATAATTCATCTAACATTTTATCAACTACAGGGATTGAAAATTTGTTTGCAATTATGGATTGGTTAAGGGTACGATAATCATTGCAAAAATGCCATGTTCCATATTTATTTTTTATAAGTAGGATTGGAGAAGAGGAGTTGGTGCTAGGTTGGATGATGCCTGTTTGAAGCATTTCAGAGACTACTTGTTTGATGGTTGATTTCTGTAACTGTCGGTGACGGAATTGTTGGACAATGTGGTATTCCAGTTTTAAGGTTGATCTGATTGTTGATGTGGTGGAAGTGCTTTTGTTTTATAAAAAAGGCTGGTATATTCTTGTAATAGGTCATTTAATTTAAGCGGGAGTATTTGTACTAGCTTTGGTGATTTTACTATAGGTGTTATGGAGGTATGGATGAAACAACTGGCAATGGAATAGGATTGTTAACAATCTGATTTCAAGCCGAGCCTGGGTCGACTTGAAATTGGTTTGAAAAAAAATTGATCCAAAATTTTGGCTCGTAGGTCGCTCGTTTATGTTGTTGTGATCTTTAATCCGAGTCAAAATTCTAATCAATTTTCGAGCAAATAAGGATCTTCCAGCTAAATTCGTTAAATTCACAGCCCTAACATCACTTGGACTGTTAACAATCTGATTTTGAGCCAAGTTAGGATTGAAAAAAATTCGATCCAAAATTTTGACTCGTAGCTCGCTTCGTTTATTTTGATCCGATCTCGATCCGAGCCAAAGTTCAAATCAATTTTCAAGCAGTTAGTGATCTTCGAGCTAAGTTCACAACTCTAGATGGAACCCTTGGAGGATAGTTTGACAAGTTGGTCGTAATGAATTTGATCATTAGGCGTATGGTGTTTACATTGCAGAGTAATCGGTTTATTATGAAAAGTAAAACACATGATAAGAGAGGTATAATCTGTTATGATATTATCTAGTTGCTGTAACTATTGAACTCCCACTATGAGGTCAGCCCCTTGCAATGCAAGGACAAATAGATCTACTATGTAGGTGTGCTGTTGCCGGGTGTTAGGTAGGATAGCACATTTAGAAGCGCATTCCAGCTTGTCGCCATTTTCTACAAGAATTTGAAATGGATCGATTCCTTGGATTGGCAATTGGACGTAATCAACTAAGTGTTGTTGGAGGAAACTTTGAGTCGAACCGCTGACGTGGGGAGTTGAACGGCTGCTGTCTATTGTACTCAAGTATTATGAAGTTTTGGGGGGGTGGTTTGACCATCTAGTGCATGATAACTGATTTTAGGTTTGGTTGGTAAAGCAGGCGTATGCTGAAGTTCTTGAGTTGTTGGATCATTTTGGTTGTCACTAATTTCTCTGGGAGAATTGCCGTTTGTATCAATTAAGAGGGCAAAAAGTTTACCTCTACAAATGTGGTTTCTAGTGAAATTTTCATCAAAATTATAGCATAAACCTTTCTATCATTTGTTCATTACTTGGAGTTAATTTCTTAATAGGACAAGCAATTTGCTCGGGGTTGGTAATTGGTTAGAGTTGACTGTGGTGGCTTTGACCGGCCATCATTAAAATTCTTTGTTCAATTTTGAAGCTTAATTACTTGATATAAAGAGGGGTCTGTGTAAGCACACTTCACAGCAAGTTACCGGTTTTAAGCCAGATTTGAAGCAGATTTGAAGAAAAAATTTATGGATGCCTGAAATCTGATTAGGGCGGGCCTCAAACGGTAAATGCATACTTCGCTAGTTTGTCACATTGGTCTTGGCACATGGAAGGACCAAGATGGTTTCATTTTGTTTGTAGAAATTTAGACCAGGGGATACACGCTTTGTTTTGGTTAACCAGAAGTACCATTCCTCAGCTGGTCCATCCATGTGAAAGGACGTTAGAGTGAGATTGTCTGTGTCCAATAGCTTGTGGAAGCTATAATAGTTATCGATTTTCTGAATTCAGTTTTCAGGATTACCTCAATTGTAATGGGGAATAGGTATGCACATTGATTTGAAGGGAGCTGAGCCGTGAAGGGCTTGAAGTTGTTACTAATAGAGTATCCGAGATGATTTTCTAGCTGATTGATGAATTGGTCCAGCTTAACTTTGAACAGGGTAACATGAAGTTAAACTTCTCGGAGCAGTTCAACAAAATCATTGAGCTTGTCTTCATTGGATTTTATTTGAGTGGCTAGCTGAATTTTGTTATTAGCCATCTTAGAGAAGCAGGGAGGGGAGTCTCAATGAAAGCACCAAATGTTAAGCACTTTGCTGGCCGGGTTGCTGGAATTTCCAGCCTGGAAAGATGAGCTAAACAGAAAAAAAAAAGAAGAAACAAAAATATAGCGGAAATAGCAGAAAGGAGAAACAACAAAGCTGAAGGATGCATAAAGTTCAACAAGGAAGAAGAATTCAATTGTCATCTGTATCCCTCTTTTCTCGTCATTGACTATTTGTATTACTAAACATAATTTCTTTTTTCTTTATATCTGAGCTCAACGATATCTCATTGGTCGATATGGTGCAAACTGAACGTTCTCCTATGTCTATGACAGAACAGCTGTTGATGTTGTATTAGAATCACTTAGAACAGGCTAGCTCCAAGAGAAGAGAACAAAAAAGTAATGAGCAATGCTCAACGATTAAAATAAATAATAAGAAGCAAACACTTGTATCTTAATTATTGCAATTTATGTTGAATTGAACCATAAAGTTTGGATTTATATTTCGTTCTAAGAAGGAGCCAGGTGCAGTGTGCTACGATTCAACATGATAAAGCATTGGGGTAGGCACGCTTTGCTATGAGCTTGCATTTTAAGATCAAGTGATGCATATAGCTAGCGCATTGCTTTGCTTATAGAGCGCACTTTTAATAATACTAATTTCAACATTATACTAAAAGAGTGAAGGATTAGAGAGACTTAACACTTTTGATATTGCGAAGGGTGGACTATTATAATAGAGAGATTTGTTTTTTTTGATAATATTATAATATTTCAAGTCTATTAATAGGCTAAATTAAAAAAAAGGACTTTATTTATTTTAAATTTACTCTCCAACGAGAAGTAAACAAGCTTCATATCATAAGTAACCTAGGTTAAAAAATAAATAGGTAAGTTCCAATTTAAATGATAATGAATATAACATTATACTAATCAAAAAATCAAAAGCTTACAGATATATATATATATATATAGAGAGAGAGAGAGAGAGAGAGTATTTCAAATTTATTCTTATCCTGTTATAATTCAGTTTAATCTAATAGACTAACTTTAAAACCATTGATGTCCCTCATGATATTTGATTGATGAATGGACTCCCAGTTATGTTTTTTTCTTGATCTCAATAGTGTGATATAAGAATTACTATCGTCAACAATTTTTATGAAGAAATAAAACCAGCAAACACGATCTTTTTTACCTTTCCACAATATGAAGTCCAAATTAAGATTATGAATGATCTAATTGCTCATTTACTTGATCTAATCCCTAGAGCTTAGCCTCCCAACAATTACTTTATTATATTCTTGAACTGAAGTTAGGAAGTTTTTAAGTGATTCCCAAAACATATTTTGGGAGCATCTTGATTTAGCATTTCATCTTTTAAGAGTATTTAAAAAATATCAAGAATTATTAAATATCTGTAAATAATGGAGAATCCTCTATTACTGAAGGAGCTTGAAGTGCCGCACCCTGGCTTTTTTTGGCTTTTTCAAGCAAGATAATGATAACAAGAAATCTTGTCTTAGTAGTTTTTGCAAGCTGAAAACAAAGAATAGCATCAAAGAATTTTGAACTGATGATTCATATATTTTCTTAACTGATAGTTAATATCTCAATAGTTAATATCTATTGATATTCTCAAAACAAAGAATTAAAGAATAGCATCTAAAAAAAGAATATAAATATATATTCTTTATTCTTTATTCTCAAAACAAAGAATAAAGAATAGCATCTAAATAGTTAATCTCTCTAAACTACTTCGAATAAATGTAAATATTAAGCTGTTAAGATATTTCTCCGCTGAATTCCAACAGAATTTTGAACTGATGATTCATATATTTTCAATGAATAGCATCAAAGAACGGGCACCGCCCATGATATCATCAATGAAGCTAAGCTGTCATTTATAAGCAGAATAATAATTGTGCTGGCAAGGAGGAACTTTCCCATGCACTTGCTCTCAAACGGCATTACTGATGACTACGTTCAAGCTCACACTTATTATAAGAAGAAAACAATTATTCTGATTTCTGGATTATTATTATTGATAATAATGCTAAAGAACTGCTACAGTCCACTATATAAAAAATTTACGCGTAGTGTAATTAATTATACGCCAGTTGTATTCTCTCCCACTCCATGTGCTTCCAATATGACCGGTCAATTCTCTACAGCTCTCATTAATATCATAATATCAACTTTTGTTGATTCACATTTTACAATGAAATACATGTGGATGGGAATGATCAATAATGTCAATCAAATTAATCTCCCAAAATTTGGAAAGCTTGATCTGAACCTCTGCTGAAACTGATACAATGTTGTTACTAGTGTTTTATTTTTTTTTTATTTTTTATTTATTCACATGCATTTGTCTTTTCTACCTAGAACTGTGGCCGAATCTATTGACTGAAAACGGTGAGAAATAACTTTAGTAGAATGCCTATTGGTGTTTGCCATGGTGAATGATAACGCATGGAACCAGGCTTGAAGTAGTTTGGCTCAGCTGTCTAGTGATATGTTGGTGGCATTGGCCGACAACAACTAGTGGTGATGATGTCAAAGGGTTAGGAAACAATATGAAAGGTGCATTGGTGGGGGATAATCAAAGGTTAGAAGATTTATAGGAACTATTCAAAGAAATACATGATTTGAGACAAATCAATTCTGGAAAATTTTGAGAAATGTCTTGCCATAATTTGCCTATGTCCTCAAATAGTATTTAGGGCGAAACACTCACAAACTAGTGGATTATTGAAGGCATAATGGTTTCTATAGTTTTGAGTCCATTCAGCACATGCTGACAGAATCAAACGCTATCAATTTGTTGCATGTGAGATGGACAAAGTCTACTTGTCTTGATCATTTTAGCTAGAAATTTAGTAGTGTATTTGTCTATGGGTTTGTTTGAACTTGTTGAAACTTTTTGTACTATATCAAACCATTTTAAAAATGTATGGATGAAAATTTTATTAAATACTTTCTAGTACTAGATCAATCATTCTCATTTATCTTGAGATTTATGCTTCTTTTAAAAATATTTATTTGATTAGATATGTATTGATTTTTATTGTCTTTGCCTATTGTTTTGAATGTTTTGTTTAATAAGCCCAAAAAAACTAGCATTCAAGGTTGGATTTTCTATTTGATAAGTATTCATGAATGAATCATTTNTCTGTAAATAATGGAGAATCCTCTATTACTGAAGGAGATTGAAGTGCCGCAGTCTGGCTTTTTTTGGCTTTTTTCAAGCAAGATAATGAAAACAAGAAATATTGTCTTAGTAGTTTTTGCAAGCACAAAACAAAGATATTATCACAAAATAAGTCAATCCATCAATAGATTTGGTAGTGGTGTGTTGGAGATTGGTTGCATGTCATGTTTCGCAGTTAGCCTTTGCATTTGTGAGTCACCACCTTTACCTAAAGGGAATAAAGCATAACCTTTTTTTTCTGATTAATTAGGGATAGCTAACATCGATAGATTGGTCTTATTGAGAATCTACATGCTTGCCTTGTTATTCTTATATTTATCATTGAAACACATTAGTCCTTTTTTTAGTGAAAAATATATTTCCTTTATTTGTGAGCAAAAATTTTAAGGTCGTTGATGTAGAACTGCAGATTTGGTGGATTTTAACTGCTCTTATTTACATTCTTATTGATGTAATTTTTGGTGATGAAAAATTTAGGTGGCATGGCGATCGATATTCATCTCTTATTCTTTTTGAATGTTAAAACAAAGTTAAAAATTCCACAATATGGTGTGCGCCTCAAGTATTATCTAGCTCATTTCAAAAACTTTTTCCATGAGGTGCTCACCTCAAGTCTTCTCTTGGGAGGTTTATGCTTCACAATATGTGAGGCGCACTTGAAGGTCCACTTAACTTCAAAATTTAAAAGGCACGTTTGAAAGATAATATTATAAAAATTAATAATATTGGAGATAGAATTATAGCCCTTAAAATTGTTGTTCATACTGAGATTTTTAAGGTTATAAGTGATTATGCTTTTCAAGTAGGTTTAGATGTTGATTGTAAGAAAGTATTCTGGAATAACTTAGAAGAATTAATACAAATGATTCCTCTTGAAGAAAAAATTTTTATTGGAGAAGATTTTAATAGACATGTTGGTAGAGTAGTAGAAGATTTTAGAAATATTCATGACGACAACGATTTTGGAGTGATTAATGAAAAATGTAGAGTCGTATTTGATTTTATTTTGGCGTGTGATTTTGTTATTGCCAATACTTTATTTAACAAAAGAGATGATCATATTATTACTTATACTAATCGATCTAATAAAATATAAATTGATTATTACATTATGAGGAGAAGAGGTCTTCGAGAATGTAAAAATTGTATGGTTATTTCAAGTGAGAATTTATGTACTCAACATCGATTTTTAATTATGGATTTTAAGATGAAGAGTTGTAAGATAATAATACTAAGAATTTTTATCATAGAATTAGATGAGGGCACCTAAAAGACATTAATAAAATTATATTTTTGAGTAAACTTCAAGATTTCATGATTTGGGATGTTCATAAAGAAACAAATTTTACGTAGGATAAACTAAGAAACATTATTAAATAAGTGACAAAAGTTGTACTTGTACAACCAAAAGGAAAAAACTTCTATAAATAAAAATAGTTGGTGGTGGAATAATAATGTAAAAGAAATGATAAAATATAATAAGTGTTATAAAATTTGGTTTAAATGCAAAAGCTTGGAGAACTGGGGAAAAAAAAAGATTCTCGTAGGGAGTCTAAGTAAACAATTTGTGATGCTAAAATTTTTTCTTTTAGTGATCATTTTAAAATATTAGACACTGAAGAGAGTGAAAAATATATGTATAAGCTGACCAAAAAAAGAAAAAGAAAAGTAAAAAATTTAACTCAAGTTAAGTGTATTAAAGAAAAAAATCAAGAAGTGTTTTTCTTAGACATAGGTAGGTGAGCAATTTTTGGTAATTTTTCATTGAAGCTTTTGAAAATACGATCTACCTTAGAGATCTTAAGATTGTCAATAATAATAAAATATTTTATTTTTACCATCGCATTAAAAAAAAGAGGTTGAGGAGACTTTAAAAAGAAGTAGAAAATTAGTATGACCTGTGGAAATATTTAGGAGATTTGGGAGTTTCTTGGCTTACTAAACTCTTTAATAATATTTTATAAAATAAAAGATGCTGAGAAGTGGAGTAAAAGTATTTTGATCCCTATTTTTAAGAATAAATGGGATGCACAAAAGTGTGCAAATTATAGAGGAATTAAGTTGATGTTTCTTAATTTAAAAGTATTGGAAATAATAATTGAACACAGGTTAGGACATATTGCAAAGATTTCTCATAATTAATTTGGATTTATGATGGACTGGTGTACTATGAAAGCTATATATTTATTACATTTATTGAGAGGTTTGATGGAAAAGTATGAAAGAATAAGACAAATCTACATATCATTTTTATTGATTTATAAAAAGCTTACAATAAGGTTTCAAGTGATGTTTTTGGAGAGTTTTAGAGAACAAAGGTATTGATATTGACTTATATTCATGTCCTTAAAGATATTCATACTAGAGCTATTGTGTTCGAACAGAAAAAGTATTGACCAAGTATTTTTCTATTTCTCTTGCATTACATCAGGGATTGACATTAAGATCATATCCTTTTGCTATAGTTATGGTTGCTCTAACTTGACATTTACAGGAGGATGCATCTTGGTGTGTGCTTTTCACTGATGATA
>NEWO01000157.1:239553-250640 GCA_003013225.1 Phalaenopsis aphrodite | reverse complement strand
GCCTATTGTTTTGAATGTTTTGTTTAATAAGCCAAAAAAAACTAGCATTCAAGGTTGGATTTTCTATTTGATAAGTATTCATGAATGAATCATTTTTATTTCAAAATTTTCTCTACCACAATAACTTTTTGGATATTAATATGTACATCGCTATGGAACTATAAGCTGGGTCATTTTTCATAAAGTTCATTGATTTCAAAAAATTTCATCAGAGTGAAAATTTTAATTTGATAGAAATTTGAATGAATTTTTAATCTCATTTTATCTCAAAGGACAAAACATAGGCAGAAATAGTCTAAGGGATGATGAGAATGCCTATAGAGTAGTAATTCTAGAATAGGTAACAATAGGACTTACACCGCCAGAGGGATGATGAGAACGCCTATAGAGTAGAAAGGAATATGTGACTCAACTACAAAGTCGAGCCACCCCATCAATGGCTTATAATCCTATTTTTGTCAAGAAAGTCTCTAACATTCTAATCATGTTAGAGACCACTTAAGCATATAAATCGTGTTGAGCCAGTCGGGTAGAAGAAGTAATATTCTTTGTTGGATATGCAAAATGAATACACGTTATCTAAATCCTTACATAGAGTCTTCATCAGTATGACTTGGGTAATAGACATTTAATACAAACCTATTTTAAATTTGGCTCAGAGGGCCATGCAAGAAAGAAAAGTACTCATTTTAAAATTGATTAATTTTTAGATCTAAACTTTAGTAGAATAAATACTATAATTAAAATATGGTAGAAAATATTTTACCCTATGAGCCTATGCACAAATGATATTCCAGACAAAACACAACCAAATAATGTAAACATCAACGCATATGACAAAAAAATAAATAAATAGACCTCAACAAAATAATTGTAAAAGGCTGGGTGTCATCTGGTTGATAACTTATCCCAGAAGGACAAAATTGCAATCAAGCTCCACATAATAAATGTTTGATCCTAAGACTATAGAACAAAACAAATTTGGAATTAAGATATGAGACACGAGCAAATTAATCTTGGTCCTCAACTCACTATCTAGTACATAAAGCTCCATGGGGATTCATGCTCATACCTTATTTTCAACACATACTCAATTTAGCACTCTAAAAATACATATAAAAGTTCAAAAAGAAAGAGACGACCTGCAAGAAAAACATTAGTGCATGCAACATAATAGTGAACCATACATGGCAAGAGGAGAGCTCAGCAGTGTTTGTAAGAAATGCATTAATTTAATGTTTTTTTTAATTATTAAGCTTCTCCATATTGAACATGGCCCTCTCTGCAAGTAAACTATCTCTAATATACTAGTGCACATGTCTCGCACTCAATGAACATATAAAACAATAGAAAAAATATATAAAAACAAGCACATAAGCAAAAATTATAGTGTACATATAAAAATTTTATTACACCCTAACTCTAACTATAAGAAAGCATCTACAAGGTATTATCTATCCAACATCTAAGTAGAATGCATGCAGTGTAAGGCTAAGGTCATTCCCATCAGATTTTGATTGATTTAATCAGATTGACCCCATCTTAACCATCAAAGTAAACTATCATTTGTCACTCCAGTGATGTGATTCACTTATATATTTAGAATGATCTTATGAGAATGATCTAAACAGTAAATCACATCACCTGTTTGGTCAATCCAGCAGGTGATGCTCATTTTTTTATTATCACCACAGGTCAATTCTAGGGTTTTACTTAGGTCCAACTGTTAAGGGTGCTGATTATCAAACTAGACCTACATGCGCCAGATATGAATCTAATTAAAAAGTAGGATGCATGCATAATCCTAAAAGTGTGTGATATGAAAACTTGGGTGCTTCAAGGCAAGCCTTGATGCATAGACACTAAAGATCAATGCTATAAAAATATCACAATATGCAAGACACACAAAGATGTGGGGTAATGGTACAAGAAAAAGCAAACATTACCAGATAAGTAATGCATATGTAGATGCAAACATGATCAAAGCATATGATATATTAGTGTAGCATGTAAGGCATGTAAGCAGAAAAACATGTAGACTTGAGATAAAAGGGTGTTGGTATCGCAACACCAAGGCGCAATCTCTGGTGCCATACACTTTTTATCCCTCATACACGCATGCAGTATGGTACACTGCTGATACTCAAGTCATGATATTTTAAAACTAATTTAATGTTGGGTTCTAAGTTTTATTCCTACACGGCTCACCACATGATATAAAGGGGTTAAAATTGAAAGGGTATCAAGTTTATAGCGAATTAAGCCGATTAGGTAAAATTGCTATAAAATTGATCATGCTAATCAAATATGTGAGGAACCTTCACCTCCACTTGAGGTTGCAATAAATAGTTCAAGAAAAAATCCCCATAGTTCGTTAAACATAAGGGTTAAGGACTAACTTGTTTAAAATGATTGTACTTGACTTGTCATCTAGTTAAAGCATAAGGATTGCCACCTTTATGAGGGAGCACAACAAGCTATCCGAGGTGAGAGCCCATAAACCATCAACCTATAAATGTTAAGAACCTAAAATTATTCAGTAGAACCAGACATTAATAATTGACATGTAGATTTATGGTCATTACAAAATGATTAGTACGATGCATCGACACACATATACAAGAGGGAAAACTCTAAGATAGGCCTTGACACCATGACACCAAAGGGCGACACTACAGTGATGGGCACAAAGCTCAAAGCCACAACTCTATCAACAGAGCACAATGCCCAACCAAAGCTCAAGGAATTGGACCATGATGCTACAAATAGCTCCATAGAGTTTCACTAAATGAACATAAGATTTAGGGCTTTGACATTGGGACCGGTACCATAGCTCTAAGCCAAAAAAAACACTAAGTTTGATAGGGCAGTTGTGCTGATAGGTAGCACTGTGGCTATCAACCAATGAACTCTCTGCTTAGTACTGCAACACTCCAAAAAAGCACCAAGGCTCCAAGCCAACCAAGACATGATCATGCCATAACATTGCAAAGATTTTATTGTGACACTATCATAACATGGGCATAGAGTCACAATGCTGAAGATGGATCCGATGAGCTTTTCTAAGGAATAGGCATAACATCAGAATACTACGAGTGCGTCATCTTGATGCTTGGGCAAGAGTAGAGGAGGTAAAATGCTCGTTCACTCAAAAACGTTGAGGTAAAAATGAGAAGTATTTTAACTTAGAGTTCTCCTCTAACAATAGCCTAATTAAGATCTCTGACATCACCCCAGACACTTGATGCGTGGTTTCTATATGCGCTGTAAATATCATTTAATACTACAACACATACGACAACACAATTAGTAAATATGTAGAGCAGTCACAACAAAAATCACTTCAATATAAATAGTTTTATATTTTAAAATCTTTAAGCTGTCAAACCTAGTAATTACACAAGTATACATATTGCTCAAGTAATAAAGGGATCTAATGGAGTCCTAAGTATCGATCCCACAGTGATGCAGAAATTCTTATGGTTATAACGTAAAACACAATTTTCAAACTATAAATTCTTAAGTAAGAAAAACAAGTCGAAAGTAAGTTTAATGTATGCTAATGGAAATGTAGCTAAAAGATCTAGTCAACTAAGCTATTTTCTAAAATTTAAAGTAAATTTACTAAGAATAAATGAAGTTTTGTGACAAAGAGTTCAAATTTAAGGAAGTATCCATCACCTATACAATTAGTTTATGGCTAGTGAAGTAATTAAAATTATTTAAAATAATATAAAATTGTGTTGTGCAAAATAGGAGCAATCCTATTCTTTATCCTCTGTCAATTTCATAAAGAACATTAGCTGAACTATAGTTTGGTCCCTAAATCTGTGGTTAGGCTGGGAGGATATTGACTCTCACTCCATAGCTCTCACTTCCCCCTTGTCCGAGGGCTAACATCTCGCTTTAGTTTTCAAACAACTCGACCAAATTGAGGATTTTAATCTGTCACCCTAAAAGTTCCAATTCTACGCCCATAAAAAAATATTTCTTTATTTATTTGCACTCAACCTCATAAACTACATTCTAATCCATGAAATTGAATGCGACTCTCACCTTGTTGTAGAAAACATAGCTATTTTGGATCTTATGTTTCTCAATTAATTTTAACATTTCAATTGACTAGATCGAAAAGTAAATGAAGATCAGAGTTTAAATCATCATAATTTATTGACATGTAAGACCTTGCATAACAATATTAATTCTTCACAAAACCATATCTCATTGTAGGGAGAAGGACAAAGAAGTCTACCCAGAATTCATGAGGAAGATACAACAAAACATGGAGTTTATATATAAAAACAAGTTTACAAATCAAGAAAGAAAAGAATACAACTTATCTCACACTCCTCCTCAAGCAAATCCCTTGAAGTTCCCTTGAAGCACTTTCTATCTTTACAATCACACTCAATTCTCTCTTAGAAGTGTAATGAAGAAGAAATCTCTCACCATTCGTCTCCTTTTACAACTCTAGAAGAAAATCCTCTCCATACACAAAACCTAACCTTAGACTCTCCTTCTCTAAAGACTCCACATGAAACCACACAAAGACCTCACAAGACTTCTTAAGAGTGGCGCCAGCCCCTCTTCTCCAAAGAAATTCAAAAGTCCCTCCTTTTTCCCAAGAGACACACATCTTCACACCAAGAGTTAAATCCCTTCATCCAAAAGACTTATCTCTTCATTCAAGAGCCTTCCACAAGTGTCTAGATGCATTGAACCACTCCATGGGGCTTTTAAATTACTTGAAGCTATCTAGAATATCTCAATAATAAGCAATAACCGCAAAAAATTTCTCCAAATTTGTCTTTGGTGCCTTTGACATCTGTTCAACGCTTCTATCTAGATTCTGGAGCCTCTTCTCTATAATCTGGCACCTTTGGCACCAATTTTGGTGCTCTGGCGCCAGTTCTGGTGCTCTGGTGACTGTATGCTGAAAATCTGCATTTTGAGTCCAAATTTCTTCCTTTTTGCTTATTTTTGCTCCAAATGCCTAAAATCATTATATTTGCAATAAAAAAAATGAAAATACCTTTCTTTAAAGTGCAATATCACCAAATTTAAGCATAAAATGTTGACATAAAATTGTACATTTTTTTAGTGTATCAAAATCTCCCAAATTTAAACGTTACTTGTCATCAAGTAACTCTTTTAGTACATAAAAGTATGACTTACGGTAAAGATTTTAACTTATAAACTTTTATAATTTGGTTTAATGAATATAATAGCATAAAGAAAAACTTTTGAATACTTAGGTTAAAACTAAAAGTATAAGAACACCTAGTAGTTAAGTCTAAGATTTCTAATTTTCTATTCAATTTAAGAAAAGTTGTAATTTGTCATATTAAAGACACTTAGAATGTCCATATGAAAAAGAATTTCACGACAACTTTATTAATAAGGATGCTAATGCTCAAATACAACTTTAAAAAATATAATAAAGCCTTTTTCCTCAAGTTGATTTAAGTGAAGCCAATTTTTTATTAGGCATCTCCTCACATATTTTTCTTTTATTTTTCTTTTACTTTTTACTTTTCTTTTTTTTAGGATCATTTTCAATCCTTTCTTTTCTTTTCTTTTTCATGTGAGGATTACTATATTTGGATTCACTATCCTCTCCAAGAGTTAAATCACTTCATCGAAAAGACTTATCTCTTCATTCAAGAGCATTCCCCAAGTGTCTAGATGCACCGAACCACTCTATGGGGCTTTTAAATTACTTGGAGCTATCTAGAATATCTCCATAATATTCAATAACCACCAAAAATTGTCCGAATTTGTCTTTGGGGCCTCTGGCGCCTGTTCAACGTATCTCTCTGGATTTTGGCACCTCTTCTCTATAATCTGGTGCCTTTGGTGCCAGTTCTGGTGCTCTGGTACCAGTTTTGGTGCTCTAGCACCAGTATGTTGAAAATATGCATTTTGAGTTCAAATTTCTTCCTTCTTGCTCATTTTTTCTCTAAATGCCTAAAATCAGTATATCTACAATAAAAAATAAAAATACCTTTCTTTAAAGTGAAATATCACCAAATTTAAGCATAAAATGTTGACATAAAATTGCACATTTTTTTAGTGTATCAAAATCTCCCAAATTTAAATGTTACTTGTCCTCAAGTAACTCTTTTACTACATAAAAATATGACTTACGGTAAAGATTTTAACTTATAAATTTTTATAATTTAGTTTAATGAATATAATAGCATAACTTAAGAAAAACTTTTGAATACTTAGGTTGTAACTAAAAGTATAAGAGCATCTGGTAGTTAAGTCTAAGATTTCTGATTTTTTTTTCAATTCAAGAAAAATTGTAATTTGTCATATTAAAGACACTTAGAATGCTCATATGAAAAATAATTTCACGACAACTTTATTAGTAAGGATGCTAATGCTCAAACACAAGTTTAAAAAATATAATAAAGCATTTTTCCTCAAGTTGATTTAAGTGAAGCCAATTTTTTATCAGACATCTCCTCAAGCTTCTCCTCACAAATTTTTCTTTTCTTTTTCTTTTACTTTTTTGCTTTTCTTTTTTTTAGGATCATTTTCATTTTTTTATTTTCTTTTCTTTTTCATGTGAGGATTACTATATTTGGATTCACTATCCTCTCCTTGAAGTTAAGAACTTCTTACCTTCCTTCATTTTAAAAATTTGTACTAGTTTTGAAGATTTTTCATAAAGTCTCATTCTTTTCTTCTTATATGAAACTCTAAGATTCTTAATATTTTGAAAATATAATTTCCTTTACCTTAAATAGAAAAAGCATAGTCTTATCCTTTTAGACTAAATTTCTTAACTCTAGAATTGACCTTCATTATTAAAGATTTTTACTTAAATTTACTATAATATTTAAAAACAAAAATATAGTCATTTAAAGTTAGCTTCTAATACCAAAGGTCATGTTAAATTAATTTTTTTAAAAAAAGCTAATTCAGGACAAATAAAGTTTAGTTTTCTTCTTTTAAAGAAATTTTTCTTTTCCGCAAACGTAGAATTTTTTTTTAATAAGTAAAGCATTCAATACAAAAAATATAGGTGGAAAGAAAATAATAACTGCATAAAAATAAGATTAAGCTGTAGAGGATTCTGAACATGAAACTTGGCTTTAACACATTGCAGGTACTAATTTAAAAAGTGCAGGATTTAAAGCATTAAATAAAACATGATATATCAACAGGATTTGCAAAGAAAAAGTAAATTTAAAACATAAGCAATAAATTAAAGAAACAAAAAATATTGAAATATAAACCAACAATTTACATCTACACAAAAACAAGTTCAATAATATAACTTACAATACACATCAAAGTCCAAATCATAACAACATCAATAAAACGAAACAAACTACAACTAATGAAAATAAATAACAACCCAACATCTCATTAGTCATCGTCTTCCTCCTCTTCTTCTTCCTCTTCATCTTTAAAGTCTTCAAAGTTATCTTGTACAAAGGCATAAAACTGGGGCATGTAGAAAATTCTACAGTGTGGTCACCCCTTAAGTAACTAACCAAAGTCTCTTGATATGCAATATTTTTCTGTACTCTTTTCTGCTCATATTCATCATTAGAAGTATTCCTTGTATCCAAACTACCTATTCTATTTTACATTATCACTATATCTACTCGTTGAATCATTAACTATTCCATAAAATTCTCAAGTGAATAAGTACTAGAAATAGAAGTTCCTGCAGCTGATGTAGAAGGTCTATCACTACCTCCATTTCTAGTTCTAGATCCAACAATGATTCAAATTTGTGAACAGTGGGTTTGCCAATTGGTTAAAGTGGATGTAACATTTCTTCATCTTTATCAAACTCTACTCTTGATTTTTCACATAAGGTGAAAATCAGGGCAGGATAACCTAAACCACCAGTGGTTCCACCCTTAACAATACTATGAACATTATGATGAATGAGAGCACCAATATCAATAACCTTCATATGTTGTATGCAAAAATTTAATATTGCTCTCTCTTTAGTTACTTCACTAAGTCGATTTGTGGGAAGTAATTTTGTAGAGATAAAATAGTACCACACTTTATGTTGTGCATTTAACATGGAAGCGAAAAAATTTACCTTGTGATCATTCTTGATTTTCCATACCCCCCTTCCATCAATACGGTAGGAAATAACTTCATCAAGTGTCGAATTAAAAACCATAAATGCAGAATAATCATAATAAAACTCGTTCCGCAACTGGTATAGCGCATTAATCCTTTATCGGGAAAATTCAACATTCTTACCTCTAACATATACGTGCTCATCTGAAGCACCCGGAGATTTGCATAAAATTTAGGAATGATAGAAACAATTGCTACTATGGTGAAGTAGCAAAAAGTCTCCCAACTCCAAGCTATGATTAACCTTTCAATAGAACCTCCCAGGTTTGAAAACGCACGCTCTTGAATTAGTTTCTCTGTAACAATCTGAGTATTGTAATTATATTGAGCTTTTAAGTTAACAAATCATCTCGATCAAAACCTCCAAAAGTCTTTCCTCTTTTCAATCTTGGAGCCATGGTAATTTCTAAATAAATTTACATAATCTCCAAATAAATGTCCATTATCATAACTCAAACTCCAAAAATAAAAATACTTGGTCAGAAACTTCTCACCATGGATTCTCTTTAAATTTCTCCAAAAACCATCAAATTTTTTGATTTCCATAATGTAGGAAAAATCCATGGTGAAAATAAAAAAATTTTAAGTTAAAGTGAAGCTCTTACCAAGGGAAGATGAAATCTAAAATTTTTAAAATTCAAATCCAAGAAATAACAAGCCCTAAGTTGAGTTTCGGCCTTAGTCTAGAGGTTGGAGACGACCCAAGCAGTAAAAAAAGGAATTTTACTATTTATTTTCGTGGTTTTAAGATGATCAGGGCATTTTCAAGAAACTCGTGTCTCTGACGCCCACACAAAAAATTTCAGATTTTGATTTTTCGTAAAATCTGTTGTATACCAACCACACCAACCTCTAATTAGCCTAAATTAACCTTAATATTCATACGTAAACAATCCTTTAATAATATATTTTCACAAAAAAAACACAAAACTCATATTTATATATAAAATCCACCCATTTGCAAACAAACACTTTTCAAACCACAACATCAAATTCAACGTCGAAATCACACCATAACAACCTAACACTGAAGACTAAATATCAAACACTTAATATTAGACACATATAAAGTTTGACAATGAAAATAAATGAAATACAACGTAAACACATAACACATAGATGCTCTTATAATTATGATTTCTATACTTTAGAGGGTCTACACATCTTCATCACTTTCATCATCTTGAATACCTCCCATGGATTGATGGTGTATGAACAAGGTGTAAAAAGGACAGTGAAGAAATTCATCGGTCAAATCTTCTTCGATTCACATATTTTTTCCTATACATACGCACTGCAGCCTCTTCCAAAAGTCCCGTATGATCAAACAATTCTTTAATTCACCAATGCAGGTGGTCAAACAAGTCAGAAATGTTGCAATGGCATTCTAAATATTCTTTATTTCTCTCTCCATCATTTTAATCTTCTTCAAAAATGTTGCAATGGCATTCTAGAAATAAAGGTTGTAAAGGTGATGAAATTTGTGATGAATCCTCCATAGGAATATTGAAACCATTCACTTTTCCATTTTCTATGTAGTCACTACATATCATTAGGCCCATAGGCTCCCTAGTGAGAAACACTTTTTCCTCAATTTTCATACAGTACTTGCGCTTGACTACATAGCATAAATATTGTAGATGGATGTCCAAGCCCATGAGTTGATCCATTTAAATTCAATCCAAGAATGGATTTAACGATTAATGCACCCACGTCAACAGGTCTTCCAGTTTGAATACAATAATTAAGAATGACACTTTTCTTCGCCACTTTACTAATTTTAGTAGTAGGGAGTAACTTTGCTGAAATAAAGAATTGTCATGTATTCAATGCATGATATAATAATGAAGAAGAGAAACTTACATTCCCATTATCTCTTGTCTCCCAATTTGCATATTCATCAGTCAAAAATCATAATAATTAGTTCATTTCATCTCTTTTTTAGGCAAAGTTGGCAAAGTGGCATATCATGACGGATTTGATAAAAAAAAATTCCTTAATTCACGAAGGAGTAAATGGTACCCACTTGCCTCGAACATAAATGACTCCTTGGTTAATCTTGTGAAGATTTGTATAGAATTCCTTAACCACAAAAATGACAACCGCCTCAGTGATGTAACACAGGACTTCCCATCTCCTTTTCATGATGATATTCTCCAATATAGTTCTTGTTGTGTTGAATCCCTGATTCATGAAGCATCTCTGCTTTATCAATGTCTTCTTCATAAGAACTCTATCGTATAATTTCTGTGCATCAAAATTAATAAACTTCCTCCTATTGAAAATCCTATAATTTGAAGTGTATTTTGAGTTGGAATCCATATGAATGAATGCAATGAACTCCTATCCCTCCTTTTCTGATTTTAAAATCTTTAAATAGCCATCTTTGGGAGTTATTAAGGGATAAAATTGGCCAAAACTATCCAAAACTACCATTAGAAGCTTCCAAAATTCCTTGGTAATTGTGGCGCCTCTGGCGCCGAATTATGGCATCGGTTCTCTATAATCTAATGTCTCTGGCTCTAGATTAGAATTCTGCACCATTTTGCTTATAGTTCAAATAACTCTCAAATCTTCCATATATCCAGTAATTAAAGATATTTTAATGTATTTTCTTAATATATATAATAAGAATAGATTCACATCATCAACAAGGATAACTATGGGTTGCCTCCAATAAAGCGCTTATTTTAATGTCGTTAGCATGATATTCCCAGTCTTTACTCTGGGTGACCTAACATTAAAATCTCTTTAAAATATAGCCTTTGACCATCAAAATATGGTTTTAATTTGTGCCCATTTACTTTAAATATCTTTTCAGTTTTTAGATCTTCAATATGAATAACTCCATAAGGGTAAACTTTTATAATAGTGAATGGCTTTGACCACCCAGACTTAAGTTTTCCAGGGAATAATTTCAATCTTGTGTTATATAGTAAAACTGTCTGTCCAGGCTCAAATTTCTTTTT
>NEWO01000157.1:195588-238690 GCA_003013225.1 Phalaenopsis aphrodite | reverse complement strand
GGGTCATTCCAAAAAAAAAATTGCATCATAAATAAATTTTCTCTCTTGTGGCTTTGTCAATCCATATGGTAAAACACCACTAAAAATGTAGTTTACAATATAAGCATACCATAATATTTCTCATTCTTTAACAGTATATAGTTTTTTATCAAGAAAAGTTTCGTTAATTTCTACCTGTTTTAGTCTAGATAAATGATAAGCTATTTGATTATCAAATCTCTTCCTATCTACTGCCACAAAAATCAAATTATTGCATCAGAAGTACCCATCTAATTAATATTTGTTTCACATCCTTCTTTTGCATCAAATATTTTATAGCAAAGTGGTCTGTATGTAAAACACATTTAGCTCCAATCAGATATGACCTAAGCTTATCAAAAACATAAACAATTGCTACTAAATCTTTCTCAGTAGTTGTATATTTAATTTGAGCATTATTTAAAGTTTTACTAGCATAATATATAGCTTTAAAAATTTTGTCATATCTCTGCCCTAAAAGAGATCCAATTGCGTAATCACTTGCATTAGACATCAGCTTGAATGGTTTCTCCTAATCAGGTGAAACTATTATAGGGGCAGTAATTATTTTCATTTCTAGTTCAGATGTTTCACAATTGAAGGAATAAGATTTATATTATTATCCATAGTATCTAACATTTCAAATTGTTCTTAAACATAATCCAATTATTTATTACTCACTTCCATAGATTTATCTTGAATTATATTGTCATCTTCATGCTCCAAATTTTCTTTTTCAGTTTTCATTTCAAATGTATCAGTGAAATTTTATTGCTTAAATAATCATTAATTTCCATTGTGAGCATTCATCATCTCTTCCTTTTGTTGGGTATCTCGTTGATTTTGATATATTAAATGTAACTTATTGATCAATGACTCTCATTGTTAACTCTCCTTTCTGTACATTTATCAAAGCTCTTCCAGTGACAAGAAATGGTCTCCCCAAGTTGATAAGAATTTCTTTATCTTTCACATATCTAACACAATTAAATCCACAGAAAAGATAAAATTATCAACTTTTACTGATACATGTGCTATAACTCCTTTAAGATAAGTAACCGAATGATCAACTAACTGAAGAGTTATAGTAGTAGGGGAAATTTTTATTAAACCCAACCTTCTAAAAATGGATAGAGGCATAAGGTTAATGCTGGCTCCCAAATCACAAAAAGCTTTTTCAAAAAATCTTTTGCCAATAGCACAAGGAATAATAAAACTACCAGGATCTTTAAGTTCTTTAGGAAGCTTTTTTTGATATATTGCGCTACACACCTCACTAAGTGCAACCGTTTCATGATCTGTAAACTTCCTTTTTTTATTAAATATATCATTCATAAACTTCACATAGCTTGGCATTTGTTATAGGGCTTCAACAAATGAAATGTTTAAAGTTAATTACTTCCATATTTTTAAGAATTTCATAAATTGGTTTTCTC
Source organism: Phalaenopsis aphrodite (assembly GCA_003013225.1). Lineage (NCBI taxonomy): Eukaryota > Viridiplantae > Streptophyta > Magnoliopsida > Asparagales > Orchidaceae > Phalaenopsis > Phalaenopsis aphrodite. Next base: position 237,236 of record NEWO01000157.1, on the reverse strand, counting down.
TATTATGTTGTTTTAATCCTTGAGGAAATAGAGGTGGTGGTCTTTCTACAGTAATTTTCATTGGTTTAATAGGAGATTCTGAATCAAGATGAAAATCTTTGCTTGAATTTTCATTTTCCACCCCTTCGTTCTCAACTTCAATCTCTTTTTTAAACTTTTGTTTCTAATTCTCTTCCACTTCTCAGTTGAATAGCCTTAATTTGCTCTTTATTTTGATCTTTAGAATTAACTTCAACATTACTAGGCAAAGTATTTGGAGGTCTATTGCTAAGTGTAGTAGCAATATGTCCCAACTTATTTTCCATGTTTCTAATTGCATCTTCTTGAAATTGTAATTTATTTCCCATTTGAAATATTAATTATTCCATTGAAAATTTCTTCTCCTTAATTTGTGAATTGCTATTACAACCTGGAGGATAATACGATTTATAGTTAATATTTCCCTGGTTGTTTGAATATCCTAATGGGTTCACAAAATATTTCCCCCATTATGGATTTACAATATTAGAGTTATTATTATTCCAACTTAAATTAGGGTTATTTTCCTAACCAAGATTATAATAATTTGAATATAGATTATCAGTTCAGTTATTTATTGCATTTAAAGATTCATATGAAGATTGAGAATATATCATTTGTCCCAATGAATTTTCCTCAAGCACAGGAGGTGTTTGAGAATAATTCATCCCATATTGATTTATCTTATTTGATATTGCAGCAATTTGAGAAGCCAAAATAGATATTGCATCAAAATTATGAACACTAGCTACTCTTTTTGGAGTTACCCTTTCAGGGGGTCATTGAAAATTTTTAGTAGTCATATCTTAAATTAAAGAATATGCTTCATTGAACGATTTTGACATTAATGATGCACCTGTCGAAACATTAATTATAGATCTAAGAGATCCAACTAATCCATTATAAAATGTTTGAATGATTAACTAATCTGGTAACACATGGTGTGGACAATTCCTAAGGAGATCCTTAAATCGTTCTCAAGCTTCATATATTGATTCTCCTTGAAACTGACAAAAATATGTGATATCGTTTCTAAGCTTACTTGTTTTTGATGTTCGGAAATATTTAGATATAATTTTTGTGATAATTCTCCCCAAGTTTTGATAGATCTGGGTGCTAAAGAGTTTAAACACATCTTAGCTTTATCCCTTAATGAAAAAGGAAAAAGTCTAAGCCTGACGACATCATTCAACACTCCATCATATTTAAATGTAGCACACAATTCAAGAAAACTAGCAAGATTTAAGTTAGGATCTTCAGTCTGTGTTCCCCCAAACTAATTATTTTGAACCATTTAGATAATAACAAGTTTAAGCTCAAATGAATTAGTAGCTACAACAGGATTTTGGATACTCAAGTGAATTTCATTTAGTGTAGGATTAACATAATTTTTAAATGCCTCTGTTGATGTTCATTCTCAATTTCTTGATTATTTAATTTCTTAGCCATTTTGTTCAAATGTTCAGATTCCTTTTGCTGTCTTTGAATTTTTTAAATAGTTCTTTCTAACTCTGAATCGTATGGTACTAAACTTTTAGATCTTAAACCATGCATACACAAGCACAATAAGCAATTAAAATAAGAAAACATACTAAAATATAAAAATATTTATTATATTATGATTTTTCTTAATGTAAATTTTTCAGTTCAAACAAATTCTTCAAAAATATAAAGTAAATTAATGTTACCTCCTTGACAATGGTGCTAAAAACTTGATATGGGGTTTCTGTATACGATGTAAATATCTTTCAATACTACAACACACACGAAAATACTAATAGTAAATATGCAGAGCAATCAAAATAAAAATTACCTCAGCATAAAAATTTTTATATTTTAAAATCTTTAAGCTGTCAAACCTAGTAATTACACAATTATACGTATCACTCAAGTAATAAAGAGCTCTAATGTAATCCTAAGTATCGATCCCACTGAGAGGCAAAAATTCTTATGGTTATAACGTAAAACACAATATTCAAACTTTAAAAGCTTAAGTAATAAAAATAGCTCGAAAGTAATTTTAATGTATGCTAATGGAAATGTAGCTAAAAGAACTAAGTCAACTAAGAAATTTTTTTAATTTCAAATTTAAATTTACTAAGAATAAACAAAGTTTTTTGACAAAGAGTTCAAATTTAAGAAAGCATCTTTCCCCTTTAAAATTAGTTTATGGTTAGTGAAGTAATTAAAATTATTTAAAATTATTTAAAATTGTATTGTGTCAAATAGGAGCAATCCTATTATTTACCCTTTATCGAGTGCATAAAGAACATTTGCTAATCCAGAGTTTGATCCCTAAATCTGTGGTTGGGCTGGGAGGATACTGACTCTCACTCTAGAGCTCCCACTTCCCCCTCGTCTAAGGGTTAACATCGCGCTTTAGTTTCCAAACAACTGGACCAAATTGGGAATTTTATTCCATCACTTTAAAATATCTAATTCTACGTCCATTAAAATACATTTCCTTATTTATTTGCAATCAACCCCATGAATTACATTCTCATCCATAAAATTGAATGTGACTCTCACCATGTTGTAGAAAGTAGAGCCCTCTCGGATCTTATGTTTCTCAACAAATTTGAACATTTAAATTAGCTAGATCAAAAATTAAATGAAGATCAAAGTTTAAATCATCACATTTTATTAACATGTAAAACCTTACACAATAATATTAATTATTCCCGAAACCATGTCTCATTATAGAGAGAAGGACAAAGAATACTACTCAGAATGCATGAGGAAGATACAAAAAAACATGGATTATATATATAAAAATAAGTTTAAAAAATAAGAAATAAAAGAATACAACTTATCTCACATTCCTCCTCAAGCAAATCCCTTGAAGTTCCCTTGAAACACTTTTTTTCTTTACAATGACACTCAATTCTCTCTTGGAAGTGAGAAAAAATCTCTCACTTTCCTCTCATCTTACAACTCTAGAAGAAAATCCTCTCCACATAGAAAACCTAACCCTATACTCTCCTTCTCTAAAGTCTCCAAACAACACCACACAAAGACCTCACAAGACTTCTTAAGAGTGGCGTCAGCCTCTCTTCTCCAAAGAAATTCAAAAGTCTCTCCTTTTTCCCAAGAGACACACCTCTTCACACTAAGCGGCAAATCCCTTCATCCAGAAGACATATATCTTCATTAAAAAGCCATCCCCAAGTGTCTTGATGCATTGAACCACTCCATGGGGTGTTTGAATTGCTTGAAGCCTTCTAGAATATCTTAAAAATAGTCAATAATCGCCAAAACTTCATCCAAATTCATCTCTAGTGTCTGTTTTGGCGCCTCTGGCACCTATTTTCTGGAGTTCAGCGCTCCTCTCTGGATTTTGGTGCATCTGACACCATTCTGGCACCTCTGGTGGCTCTTCTCTATAATCCGGTGCCTCTGGCGCTAGTATGCTGAAAATCTGCATATTGACTCCAAATCTCTTCCTTTTTGCTCATTTTTGCTCCAAATGCCTAAAATCAATATTTTTGCAACAAAAAATAAAAATACCTTGCTTTAAAGTGAAATATCATCAAATTTAAGTATAAAATGTTTACATAAAATTGCACATTTTTTAGTGTATCAACACTCTAGAAAAAGAAAAAAGATAACAGTGTTGAGAAATTTAACCTACATGGTGTTTGAGGACATCCCATATGTTCTTAGCTCTACTGTCACCTTGCACGTGCTCCCGACATGAAAAGAATAGTCTCCAATAATGAGGACTCCATCAATATGAGAGGAAAATGGGAGGGAAGGGAAGCCCTAAGATATTCTCCTTTTTGGAATCAAATGGGGCTAGAAGAGGAGCTCTAAACTTAGGCGACACTTTTTATAAGGAAAAAGGTTGATAAGGTTGATATGGTGTTGCGATGCTAGGGCACAGTGCTTTAGTGCTACTAACATGGCTAGTGCCACATAAACTTTCGAAGGAAAATTAGCACCATGTTGTGTCAGGTATAGGTTTTTTCATTTAGGTCGATGTTATAATGGAAAAAGAAGTGGTGTAACAACATTGCTAACATGGCCATACCATGTTAGCTGATATGATATCAGTCACTAAACCAATTTTTAACTTGTTTCAAATGTAAATTAACCTTAAATAATTGCATAATGGTTCCAGGTCATTGACGTTGCGTCTCTGTTGGCTTGGAAATATCCACATCACATGGTAGGATAGTGGTTGTGCTAACACAAATCAAACGAGAATTGCTTGTTAACACATGTCTTGTGGCATGGAATGTGGTAGCATTGCAACACTATTGATGTGACAGATTTCATGTCAACCGTCATTATTACCTGCATCCTATTAGACACCACCCTCAAGACTGAAAGAGTTTACTTTGCCATAATGTGTGGCACTTAAGTGCTTTCACATGGTGTGGAGGCTCTAAGAGATCTACATTCATTGTTGATAGCGCTATGACACTATATATTTTTTCTATGATGCTATTAACAACGATGAGTGTTATAATAAATGGATAATTTCAATGCCACAAAATTGAGAAATGGTGTTGTAAAGAAGTGCTAAAGCCTAAATCTAAGAGCCATATCTTGGGTGGGAACAGTGTTGCAGTGCTCAATGATTAGTGTTGCAGGCCTAAAGCACTGGTATTGCCTCTCCTTAACATTGAGAGCTTTTTTTCAAAGGACTTAATGCTATATCACTTCGTATACAGAGTCACGGCTTTAGGACATTAGTGTTGTTGCATTACATGTTGACTCCGTGGTGCTAAACCAAAATAAGGTTTTCTTCCATTGCTTTTCCATAAAAATTAATTATGATCACAAACAATTATAATTACTAGACATTAAAATTGTACAATTTGAAATCAAAATAATATGTTTCATAGGGCTAAGAGTTATTACATGAAGTGAAAGATACAACTGGAAAGCAAAAAAAAAGTACATAAAGGGGTGATACATATAATAAAGAAAGAGAAAGAAGGAACTTAATATTATGTTCCCATGTCTTTCCCAGAAGTGTCATCGTCAACACCATCATTGCCCACAAAAGTGCTCAATCTAGCTCCTTGGTAGAACTGATAGAGTTGGGCTCAAGAAATCTAAGATGTCTAACACCAAAATATTACCAATGACTTGGGCTTGTCATGTAAATTGTTAAGATTGTAATTGCTCCATATGTCTTAGAAGATAGCCTAAGGAGTCTACTCTACACCTGATCAAAGCAACATCATGCTGCAATTCCTAAATCTGATCGATGATGTAGCAAAGAAGAAGATGATGATGCAAGAAAATGGGTCAACTCCCTGGAGCCCTTCTAAAAACATATATTGACAAAAAAATTTACATGATTGGGGCAAATCAGTTTCTCTACTTTTTCTTATGTAACCCATTAATAACTTACAAAGCATAAATTAATGTCAGGTGGCCAATCCTGACGGTCATGCTACCTTAAGCCATATAGATAATAGAGGTATAAATAATATGACTGACATTGATCATGTACATTTTTTGAATGATAAAATTCTATGTCACTAGATCTCATGTTACCTCGCTCACAGAAGAGCTTTGAAAAAACCATACTTAAATGAAAAAATGCCAGGCTTTGGATTCACGTGTTAGAACATTGGTGGAGAACTTATAATTTTTCCTTTTAAGTTATTTCATGGGTTAGAACAAGCACTTGAGTCAAGCTATGAAAAATAAAATATGATCTCAACAAAATGGGGTCCCTCCTCAAGAAATTAGGTGATAAATCAATTGAATATCTAGAGAATCCATGTATTGAGTTGATCATTGAGTTGTCAAAGGGAACTCTCTTCTCTCTGACATATACTTGATCTTTCGAGGCATCCTTGACATTGCAAAAAAAAAAAAAACACCTGAGTGATAAGTACTGCAACAGATTTGGTCTTCACTCTAAAAGGCTCCAAACTCAAATTCAAAATAGCAAATATGATGGAGCCACCCAGGCTACTAAGCCTATGCTCCAATATTAAATTAAAATGGGAATGAGTTTCCTTGCACATGTTTTGTGCTACAGTGCTAATGAATTTATGAAAATGGAATTTCTAGGATGTCAATCTTTTCCCTATATAACATGATCTAAATGCCATTTTCTCCTTCCAAATATGCAAACATCAAAGGAATTTGAAGAGGAAATTATAATTTTAGAATAGTATTTGGTTAAAAAACCATTTAGCCCCTACCCTTATTTATCAGAAGAATTTGCACCACGACACTAAGGTCATAGCACTGCTCCACTAAAGGAGCATCATCATTGTGCCACGGTCACAACACCACAACATCAGACTTTGATGGAGCCCACCTTATTAATATTGTAAAAATGCCTATTTGGTTATGAGAGATTGACATCAATTCCATTGATTAGATGCAACTACATTATTGGTTTATTGCCATGAGATGGAGCTATGACACCACTAAAATTTTCCAAATTAAGCACATGTGACCCACAAAATAATAAATCAAACTTTGACGCACTTCAACAAATTAATTTCATCCATATTGTGCTAACAAATATGCTAATAAGGGACTTCGTGCATTGGTGAAACATAGTACACTTGTTGGTAATTGGGGACGATCAAATGATCCCCCATACGCATCGGGTTTATAAAACCCTGCAAGGTTTAGAAAAGCCAAAACATTCAGCCGTAGAATGGCATAGGAATAAACTTTTCACTAGTTAGATAATAGTTCATATAACAAACTTAGAGAAGTATCATTGTAAGGGTTCAAACCAAAATAGGTAAAAGACTTTCATGGGAAAAAATTATTACACCGAAAAAATTTGCTCTATACCATGTCTAAACTGGAGTAGGTAAATACCCTACACTAGTCAGATCAAATAAATATAACTAGCGTAGAAAAACCATATTATATGAATGATGTCACCAAATTTTGATGTCACATGTGTGAGATGTCCAATTGAATGCCACATAACTTTATTTTGCTCATTCACGGTTTCCTATAGTCCACTACATCCATTAGTACCTTCTTGTACTTGTTTTGAGCACTGAACTAGGGTTGGTATTGATTTAGACTTACGTAGAAGAGCTCATCATTGGGTGATGATAATTTTGACACTAAACACATCTAATGTCCATTTTAGTGTTTGAGGACTATGTTCCATCTATATGGAGCCTTCCATGGTAAACAACATCCATAATTTTTTTCCACAAATATTAAGCACGAAACTAAGGTTTACCTTAATGTTGTTGTGCGCAGAAGTGATCACCATTGGTCGGTGCTAATTTTGGGCATGGAACATGTTGAACATCTATTTTATGTTCAAGAAATTATATTACAATCAAAGATGGCTTTCAAAAACTTAAGGATCTGTTAAAACCCTTTTATAGAAATTTTGATTCAAAAACGAGGCTCAAACTCGTATAACCACGCCACCACCAGCTGTTTGGGCATGACCATGACCATAAGTGACATGAAAATGCTAGAGGGTGGTGTGTCCATGTCTAATTCAAGCATGACCATGCCACCGAAAAGGCATAATTCATCATTCCTTTATTAGGTTTAACCCACATGGGAGGTAGGATTTGAGCAGGGAAGACCTCTGGTCTCTTAAATTAAGGCTTATGCATGTATAACCAATAGGATAATAGAATTTTACATTGTTAATTGGCCATAAATTTCATGAAGTGAGAGGAAAAAGGGTTCCTTTGGTGAACCCTTGCCTAAAATGGAAGAAAGCGCTTCCTTAGCCCAAACAAATGTGGGAAATCCACTCCATATGCAGAGGATCCAAAACCTTTTAGCAAGGAAGAGTTCTTGGAGGAGTGGAAAGCTGCTTGGAGATCCATTAGTGATGGTAGATTTTCTTATCAAAACAAAAAACCTTCACCTCCTCTTCCATTTATTTTCTTCTTCACTTTCTTCTTCCTCTTTTCTACTCACTCCACAAATTTTTTGAGGAGATTGTGAGGGATTTGGTGGAGAAGCTCCTTTGGAAAGATAGATTCATCCTCTCCTTGGATAAAAAGAAACCATGCTCATCTTATAAGGCATGATCTTGGTTCAATCAAAGAAAATCCATTTCCAAATGTCATGAAGGAGAAAGGCTCTAAGAAAACTCAATGTTTTTTTTTTCATTTTCCTAGCAACCCTTATGTTGGTGTTAGAGAATTAAGCTTAGGGTTTTGTGTTAGAAGAAAAATTCCTCAAGGTTAAGGTTTCTTTTCTTTGGTTTCCCCATATGAATCCATGGGTGTTCCCCTTTAACCCTAGGTCCAAAAATCCAACAATAGCCGAGATTGTAGTAATCTCGCGATTTCTTTTGTTGCTTCACCCATTTGATGAAAGTAGTAAATCTCTCTAAACCTAGATAATGAAGAAGTTCATTCCTTCATTCCTTGGGTTATGGAAGTCCTTTTTCTAAATTCCTTCATTTCATGAACTTTTCCTCCAAGCAATAGGGCTTTCATGGTTTAGCCAAGCAAACAGAGGTGGGCAATTGCTTTGCAAAATAAAGGTTTATACACCTGCTCATCACTAACCCTAACATCTATACATGCCATCAAAATGTGATTACTTATGTTTTAATCTTTTCATGTGATCATTTTTGAATGTGCATAAGAAAATGATTTTTTTGCATGCTTTTTGGATGGGCCATTATTGTTTGTTGGGCCATTATTTTTGGTTGGTAACCATTGGCCAGTTTTACTGAATACCCAATATCATTCATTCTGATTGATCATATCTCATTAGATGGATTGATCAGTAGACCAATGTCAGTTGACTTGGTCGCCTAACTTAGGACGATGGGACTAGCCACTCGATATTTATCAGTCTGATCAGCCGTCCATTGTTGGATGGCTTTATTGATTGACTAATGTTGGTCAACTCGGCTGCCAACCTTAGTAAAATCCGATCAGTCACCTAGTATCATTCTATCCAATCGACCATCCCTCATTGGATGGCTTTATGGTCGACCGATGTCGGTTAGCTCAGCCGCCTATCTTAGGCTAGTGCAACTAACCACCTGGAATCATTCGATCTAATATGTTATCCCTTACCGGGTGGCTTGATCATTTGTTTGATGTCAGTTGTCTTGGCGGCCTGATTTAGTCGGCTTGACCAACCACCCTGTATTGTTTAGTTTGGTTGTCGTCCCTCATTCATTGGCTCAATCAATAGCCCAATGTTGGTTGGCTCAGGCGCATATCTTTGGTTGACCGATTTTAATTACCTTCCATGTTGAATCATGATTATTTGCATGGATATCATTTAACTACTTCAACATGTTCACTTTTACATGCATCTTGAAGCATTTCATGGTGAGCATATTCTGTCATTTGCCCGAAATGAATGCTCGACATGTGTTAAGGGTGGCTAGCCCACTTAGTCCTACTCCACCTCAAGAATTGTTCGACGAGTCATATCACTTGGCATGTGATCCTATTGTGATGTCCCATCTATGTATGTACATTCACTCTATGTTGTGTGAATGTGCATACATAGACCTCTTTCTTGTCTTTTTAATGTGATTGCTACACTTGGTGCAATCACATCAGGCTTGGAAATCATATGCCTTGATATTTGAACTTCTATTTTGTTTATTGCACTATATATGTCGCCTTCATTTTGCTTGTACGATCGTAGCATGCTAAATCACCTTTGGAGTTCAATTTGGATGTCCACACATGTTAGAACATCCATATTGTGCATAATCATCTAGTGTGCCACACATGTTCTCTTACACTTCACTCGAGCGACTGTGGCTCGCTAGTCCACACTTATATTTTTATATGTGCATCACTTGGTCTATTTTAATGTAAAGTTAGTTTGTTAGATGAGTGACTCATTTGTTGTTTATGATACTAAATGAGAAATTTCTTATGAGGATATATGATCGAGCAATACAAGTTTTTGTATTATGATCAACATATGTATGACTGTGTTATGGATCCACGAGTTTTTAGGTGCATCATTTTGCATGTTATAAAATTGCATTTAATGGTTTTATTTTAAAAAATAAAAAATGGATAATTTCTACCCTATCTTAAAATTATATGATTTAGACCATATGTGAGATCATTTCTTTAAAATGTCATCCTCAAATGACACTCATTAGATCCCTTGGATCTTTAGAATGAGGCTAGTGTCGGCGACCCAGTCAAAGTCATACATTAGCCTTCTCCCATATTTTGCACACACATTGGTGCCATGACTAAGCCACTTTGTGTTTTATGATTCAGACCATATGTGAGATCATTTCTTTAAAATGTCATCCTCAAATGACACTCATTAGATCCCTTGGATCTTTAGAATGAGGCTAGTGTCGGCGACCCAGTCAAAGTCATACATTAGCCTTCTCCCATATTTTGCACACACATTGGTTCTATGACTAAGCCACTTTGTGTTTTGATGCTTGTCAGACTAGGGCTAGGGGGTAGTTAGGATTTTTCATGTCCTAGCACTTGTTCTTTGGTTTGTGCCCTAGTTAGACATTTTTCGTGAAGCTTTGTGTGTTTACTGGATTTGGATTTGCATATTAGCTTATTAAGGTGTTTTCTTATAGGGTACCATGTTAAAAATGGAGTTGCTATAATGATTTATATTATTGCCTTTTTTTGTAAGTTTTGTTTAGCTCTCCACTCACCTGACATATCACATTATTCGTTGAAAGAGACAACCCGTACTAACTCTATTTTGCATGTCAAGTCTTAGTTTAGAATTTTATATTTATTTTTAAAGTCCTTAGAAAGTCTGTATCAAAAATAAGGTACAGACATGAGTTTCGAGGAGCTTGACACACCGAACCATATGACATGTTCAAGGAACAATTTGGTTGTGTCCCATACCTTTAGTCCAAATTTCTATTTGATATAACATAAAATCTAGACATGTATATGTGGAGCCTGATTGTCTTTTTTGCTTTTTTGGGATATGTTGCCTACCCAACAACACCCATTCTTTTATTATTTATATTTTTGGCGTGTTTACTTTTTGTGGTATGCTGACTTTCCTCTTTCTTTAATTGTGATTTTTTTGGGTATCATGCAAAATATAATTTAGACTCCCTAAGGACATAAAATTTATCTTTTTAAAATCCTAATAATAAAAGATTAAGACTAATCAATATTTATGAATAAAATATTTTAACTATTTAAAACCTACTCTTACTTTCAAACATGACCTTCATACTAGTTTTAAAATGGGTTGCATAGCATGAACATCAACCTCTTCATAGTTAATAGGGCCTCCATGCATGTGATTGCTTTTAGATTATTACGTCATTCTGCATGCTCCAAGTTGAAGCCCTTGTGCTTATTCAACTCAACTGACCCAGGATAGATTTCAAATTAGGTGGTTGTCTAGCATGCTTAGAGAGTTAGAGGCTTCCTAAACCTATACGAGTATAAGTCCTTTGTGGGGGTAGTATGTGCCTAGAAGCTAGATCCCTCTTTTCTCGTCCATTCTAAAGGCATCTTTGTCATTTATTTGGCGGTTATAAGTCCCACATTATTGAGCTCCACCATTAATGGGTGGGTAAGGTTTCATTCTTTGAACCTTAGGGCTATCAAGGTCACCTCGGACTACACAATTCATGGATTGCTGACAATGAGTCTCAGGTCAGTTTGGGTTAGCTACCTTCACAACAAAGTAGACCTAAAGTCTTTGTAGCTTGAGATGATGGATCCATGGTATCTTGACAGATATTCTCCTTTAAGCCTGTTAATCCTTTTGGTATTTTGATATCCTCTCATAGGCTACTTTTTCTAATAAGCTACTTTTTCCAATAAGCTACCACTGTTCTGAGATACGGTGATTCACCCTCTACCCTTATAGCCAGTGTAGAATTTGTGGTATTAGAAGGATCTTATTTGAGATGAAGTTGTTATTTCATAGCTCCCATTTACAGAGCTGTCCATAATTGACATAATGATTCACCCTTTGCTCTATGGCTCAATATAGGTTTCAAAAACAACAGGATGTTTCCAATCGAGATAACCATTCTTTTGGTGACATATTTTCCTATTATCATGATAATATAAGCTAGACCCCATTTATCAAGAGTATTCTTGGGTATTCCTAAGATTTAATTAACCAAAGAGATAGGTGCCTTTGGGAGTGCTTTTGACCCTAGAACAAAAATGTTCATTTTGGTTCTTTGGTTTTTGCTGGCTTATGTAGGGATTATCTTCATGGATATCGTGCTTTGAGATATTTATATTCAATTCTACTTGGACGTATGCTCTCAACCTATCATATAAAGATTACATTACATAAGAAATCCATGTTTCTTTTTAAATTTATTTGACTATTTTCATCATATATCCTTATTGTTTTTATTCCTTTCCTCTTTGGGGCATTTCTATGAACCTAGAGGGAGATTTATTTGAAATGGTGAATAATATGACGATATATTAGTAGACATTCTAGCGACTCCAAGTTTTTAAAAAGAACCTAAAATAATGAACTCAAACTGAAATAGGTGTGAAAATTACATCAATCGAATGTAGCAAACTTAAGAATATCATGTCATGAGATCAAACCAGATAGATAAAAAACTAAAGGCTAATCAAATAAACTATGTAATTATCTTAGAAAAGACATTTTATAAAACAAGCTATATGGGTATAAGAGCAAAACGTCAATTGGATAGAAGACTTATAAAAATTGTGCTACAAAAATTCAAACCAGAACATGCAAATTGTTCTCATTGAGAACATTACGACACCAAATTTGGTGTATAAAACCAAAAGTTGGTTGGCTAAAACACTTACAAAATTCACATTATGAAAATTCAAATCGGAAAGGGCATAAAGCTTGCATTGGTTAAATAAAATGGGTAATGAGCTTTAAAAAAACTCATCATAACACCAAACCAGATGGGTGTGTGACCAAACATCAGCTAGGTAGCTGACTTGAAAAAGTCATGTCAGAAGGGTTCATATCAAAGTGAGCATAAGTTTCTTGTCAGTTGAATGACAATATGCAATGATCTTAGAAAGATCTATTACCAAAATTCTTGAAAGGTATAAGCCCATATGTTATCCATCAATTTTGAGTATTTTGAATCCAGATAGTCACAAGACTAAACTAGAGGGGTTGGTAACTCCACTGGGGAGAATAGAAGCTATTTGTGTCATGGAGTGCATAAAAACTCTTGCTAGTGATTTTATAAATATTAGGTTTTAATATCTAGACCCAATATAAATCTCAACTAGAATTACAGTTTTGATAAATCAGATCAAGCTTGAATAGGCTAACCAGTAGAGAAGAGGCATGTGGAACTTCCTCCCATATCTCTCAAAGGCAATTTCACAACTTGCACTGAGGCTAATATTGATATAATAAACTCAATCTAGCATTATACTCATAAGTTTTAGGAATAACCCTCTTAATAGAGGGTTCAGAGTCATTCAAACCTATCCAAACCCACAAGTCAGAGATTAAACAAGTTTGTGTTTAGATAATTCAGTCCTAACCAAATAGGATAAATTTGAGGGGAGTTGAGTTTTGTTCTCCTTGACACAAATGAATTGGCTTTGGTACAAGATTGTTTGAGTACCCATCTCTCTTTTGTATGACAAAATTAGCTTCTTAAGAGTTCATATTAGAGGAAACAATCATGATAATTATCACGAGTTTTAGTAGTCAAGACCCAGCCTAAATGCTAAGTTTAGAAATCACCGAAGGAAGTAAGGATCTTACTCTCTTTTCTCCTAATGGAAAGTGTACGATTTGTATCGAGATTCAATTTAATCAATTGAAGAGTCGTATTTGATGATTCAACATGCAAATTTCTCTGGGGAAAAATTTTAACTGATCCAAACTCCCCACAACACTGATATAAGAAGAGTTGAGTTCCTGTATTATGGACCTAGCTAAATAGAATAAACAAAAAAATAGTTTTGGTAACCTAAACTTGGTCTAACAAATTAAAGTGAGAAGAAATCTAAAAAGCAGTATGAACCTTCCTCCTTATAGAATTTGGAAGATTGAATCCATGTTACGGAGGGAATATTTTATCATAACACAAGTTTATTATATCTCTTTTTTCCAAGAGGTAACAAAACTAGCAAGTTTATTAGCTTTCTACAAAAAATGGTTTATTAGGGTATTCAAAGCATAAATCAATAAGTCAAAAAATGCAAAAGTGCATTGTATAATAAAGAAAGTATAAAATATCTGAAAAGCATCTTTTCATTACAATCATAAGAAATGAAGAGTACAATTAGGGTAGCCTCATTGCTTCAAATCCAAAATATATATCATATATGCAAATAAAATATAATGGGAAAATCTCATTCATGATACTTCCTCAATTATAGATGATTAATGATTGACATCAAGTGATTACATATGTGTCAACCAAAAGGTTGACTCAGCCCTCGTAGACCTTCTTGATCATGAATGGCCCTTCCTAACCTGGCTCAAATTCTATGTGCCTGCATCATTATGAAATATTAGGACACCTCAAAAAAAGTATGAGATCCTCAATAGAAAAATTCTGGGGACTGACTAATCTATCATGTTAGCCATGCAAACTCAGTATATCTTCAGGTTCTTTTGAGCTCATAACCTAAACTCATCTAAGCTATCAAGAAATTTTAAATGAAGGTGAGCATTATCACTAGTATAAATATTATTATGTATAACCACATGCAATAAAGGTAGCTCTACTTTGAATGGAAGGATTGCTTTGGACTCAAAGGTTAAGGTGTAGCATCTGTGAAGGTACGATAAGTCATATGATACACCACAACACCTTTGGGAGTTAGTTATGCCACACCTTGTTAGAATGGATGTTTTTTTTTCATATTCACTAGGCTGTTATTAAAGGCTTATGCTATATCAGTTATCCTTTGGTAATAAATTACGGAATAATGCTAATCAATATTATGTTGATGGGTAAATAAACTTAATATGGTGTTTTCAAATGCTAGGTTGTTATATATAAATTGATAAGGTACCCCATATTAGTACATAATTTGATTCTTGAGGAATTTAGCACATTCTTTACTCTCATTTATTTTAAATTAATGGCTTCTACCCATTTAGAAAAGTAATCAATTCATGATAAACTTGAGTCCTATGGAGGATGCTGGATCAATATCCTCTATAATATCAATACACCAGCCCTCAAAGGCCATGATGCCACTGTTAGATACAAAATATTCATAGTTTAGTGTAACACTTGGGTAAAATCTAGCATTAGTGGCACTTAGTGTACTCAAGGTAAGCTTAAGCCATAGAAAGCCAGTAATGGCCACGTCTTTTGATCTATAACATCATTTGTGCTGGATTGATGATATTTGCGTAAGCCCCTCATGTACTTATCTCATGATCTTATGAAATTGATCACTCCCAAGGAAAGAAAGCCACATCTAATCAAGCAAAATTTTGGTACAAATTATTATTCATAATTTTAAAAAATAGGGCACTCCTCTAGATCTAAGCTGCTAAAGAACGATCATCTTAGAACCTCCCATTAACTAAATAGTTAATATTGTCATGCCACTATTCATGAGCCTAGACGGTTGAGGTTGTGAGAACCTCACCCAACATACTTGAATATGCAATTGTAGGTGTATCAATGACCACTATTGATAGAACCATTCTATCTTGGATAATAACTATCATTAGTCTCCATTCAGATTGGATAGTTCCTTAGCCAATTTAGCCAAGGCATTGGCTTTGAAATTCAAAGATTATTATATCTTAATCAGTATCACATGTGGGATATAAGTAATTAAATTCATGATTTATTTGTGATAAATTAGAAGCTTAGGTTTTAACACCATATAAGCGCACATTCAGCCGCCAAATTAGAATTTTTTGGTTGTCAAAAAATATCCCAACACCCGGTTTAATTTAATTTATGCATGTAATTTAGGAAAATTAGTATTTTAAAATTTGAAAATATAAGACCAGACCGATCTCATATCCTTAGTAGTTTAAATAAACGAGCCTAATATCGTAATCAATGCATCTATCCCAAAGGATAGACACACTACTTATTAGTAAGGCTCAATTAAATAAACTAAAAAAATTATGAAATATGTTTAAGCCTGCGAAAAACCATTTTTTATGTTGACCGACAAGTTCCCTTACTTAATACAAAGAATTTTATATTAAGCTGGGTTATTAAAGGTTTCCTATAAAGGCAAGCCCTTATAGTTATTTATATCTTAGATAACTGAAGTTGACCAAGAAAAATATCGATAAAAATCAGGGGATATTATCTTCAAGAATTTTGCAGGATAGGAATTTTCAAAAAAGATCGGACAAAGATGTGTGAAAGGGAATGGCTCAAATTTGGAATATTTCATTTTGGAATCCAAAGAAAGAAGAACTAAGGGATCTCATGGATCCTGAGGGAAACACCGATGACTTCCCAAGCTATCTCATGGTTCGGCTTTAATTTTGAGAAGAAATTATTTAAATGTTTCATCCTACCAATTTGATCTATAACATCATTTGTGCTGGATTGATGATATTTGCGTAAGCCCTCATGTACTTATCTCATGATCTTATTAAATTGATCACTCTTAAAGAAAGAAACCCACATCTAATCAAGTGAATTTTGGTACAAATTATTATTCATAATTTTAAAAAGAGGGCACTCCTCTAGATCTAGGCTGCTAAAGAACGATCATCTTAGAACCTCCCATTAACTAAATAGTTAATATCTTCATGCCACTATTCATGAGCCTAGACGATTGAGGTTGTGAGAACCTCACCCTACATACTTGAATATGCAGTTGTAGGTGTATCAATGACCACTATTGATAGAACAATTCTATCTTGGATAATAACTATCACTAGTCTCCATTCAGGTTAGATAGTTCCTAAGCCAATTTAGTCAATACATTGGCTTTGAGATTCAAAGATTATGATATCTTAATCAATATTACATGTGGGATATAAGTAATTAAATTCATGATTTATTTGTGATAAATTAGAAGCTTGGGTTTTAACACCATATAAGTGCCCTGTCAATCGCCAAATTGGAATTTGTTGGTTGTCGGAATGGATATCCCAATGCCCGATTTAATTTAATTTATGTTTGTAATTTAGGAAAAGTAGTATTTTAAATTTTAAAAATATAAGACCAGACCGATCTCATATCCTCAGTACTTTAAATAAACGAGCCTAATATCGTAAGCAATGCATCTATCTCGTAGGATAGACACACTACTTATTGGTAAGGCTCGATTAAATAAACTAAAAAATTTATGACATACGTTTAACCCTGCGAAAAACTATTTTTTTATGTTGACCGACAAGTTTCCCTATTTAATACGAAGAATTAAATTGGGTTTATATTAAGCTGGGTTCTTAAAAGTTTCCTATAAAGGCAAGCCCTTATAGTTAATTATATCTTAGATAATTGAAGTCACCTAAGAAAAGTCTCGATAAAAATTAGGGGATATTGTCTTCAAGAATTTCAAAGGATAGGACTTTTCAAAAAAGATCGGATAAAGATGTATGAAAAGAGAATGACTCAAATTTGGAACATTTTATTTTGGAATCCAAAGAAAGAAGAACTAGAGGATTTCATGGATCCTGAGGAAAACATCGGTGACTTCCCAAGCTATCTCGTGGTTCAGCTTCAATTTTGAGAAGAAATTATTTAAATGTTTCATCCTACCAATTTGATCTACAGCATCATTTGTGCTGGATTGATGATATTTGTGTAAGCCCTCATGTACTTATCTCATGATCTTATGAAATTGATCACTCCCAAGGAAAGAAATCTACATCTAATCAAGTGAATTTTGGTACAAATTATTATTTATAATTTTAAAAAAGAGGGCACTCCTCTAGATCTAAGCTGCTAAAGAACAATCATCTTAGAACCTCCCATTAACTAAATAGTTAATATTGTCATGCCACTATTCATGAGACCAGACGATTGAGGTCGTGAGAACCGAACCCTGCATACTTGAATATGTTGTTGTAGGTGTATCAATGACCACTATTGATAGAATCATTTTATCTTGGATAATAACTATCACTAGTCTCCATTCAAGTTGGATAGTTCCTTAGCCAATTTAGCCAATGCATTGGCTTTGCATTTAAAGATTGTGATATCTTAATTAATATCATATGTGGGATATAAGTAATTAAATCCATGATTTATTTGTGATAAATTAGAAGCTTGGGTTTTAACACCATATAAGCGCCCTGTTAGTCGCCAAATTGGAATTTGTTGGTTGCCGGAATGGATATCCCGTTGCCCAGTTTAATTTAATTTATGCATGTAATTTGGGAAAAGTATTATTTTAAATTTTGAAAATATAAGACCAGACCGATCTCATATCCTCAACATTTTAAAAAAACGAGCCTAATATCGTCCGCAATGCATCTATCCCGAAGGATAAACACACTAGTTATTGGTAAGGCTCGATTAAATAAACTAAAAAAATTAATACATACGTTTAGGCCTGCGAAAAACCATTTTTTATATTGACCGACAAGTTTTCCTATTTAATACGAAGAATTAAACAGGTTTTATATTAAGCTGGGTTCTTAAAAGTTTCCTATAAAGGCAAGCCCTCATAGTTAATTACATCTTAGATAACTGAAGTCGCTTAAGAAAAGTCTCGATAAAAATTAGGGGATATTGTTTTTAAGAATTTATAGGGATAGGAATTTTCAAAAAAGATTGAATAAAGATGTGTGAAAAGGGAATGACTCAAATTTAGAACATTTCATTTTGGAATCCAAAAAAAGAACTATGGGATTTCATGGATCCTGAGGGAAACATGAGTGACTTCCCAAGATATCTCGTTGTTCGACTTCAATTTTGAGAAAAAAATTATTTAAATGTTTCATCCTACTAATTTTATTAATTAGGGCTTACATTTGTACGAGAAAATCACACAAATAGCCTAAAAGATGTGAGAATTTAGGTCGTGATGAACAAAAACCTCAAAATCCTAAAAGGAGTTAGGGGTTAAATTGCACAACATGGTTCGGGGAATGACCTTGAACTTCTTTAAAGATCTCTTAAAACATTTGAGTTCATTTTGAACTTATCATATTGCTCTATTAATCATCCCAGGTCAAATTAAAATTGCCCCACTACTCGGTGAATCATGATGTTTTTATAATCCCGAGGATAGGGTACTCAAGTAATTAGTTGATATTTCACTTAAGAGTTATGTAAATGAATGCCCCTAAGGCAAGTTTAGGTCATTAAAGATTTTTTGTACCCACCCCTAAAGTTGGGCTTACAGTGCTTAACAATGTCTATCATCAATCATGTTATCTTTCTAAATCTTATCAAATGAATTTAAATATCAAGTCTAGATCACTACCAAGCCCTTAACAATCTTAATGGAAAAAAGGTTAGCAAATGTTAGAATTTTAATTCACGTGATATATATCCTGATTAAAGGATCAGATCATCATCAATTTTGGACTTAACATAAGTGAAATATCATCTCCCCAACCTAAGCCAATCACTTGAGAATCATTTAATTTTTTATCAACTTCCAAGTTTTGATAATTTAACACGTTATAATTTTATTCTTATTTTGGAAATATGACAAATTGGTTTATACGTTTTAACCCATTATGTTTTAATCATCCAAACATCTTCATTAGGATCAAAATTACCCATTTTCCCTTTGGTTAACCCTAAATTTTGATTACGGCACAAAAGTCCAAAATGATCATTTTGTCTTTGGGGCCCTCCACTTCATAACTCATTAAGCATAATTCAAATGACTTTAAAAATTTTTACAGCACCCTATCCATAAAGTAATTAAAGCATGAGAGGAGAAATTGTGATTTTCAAAACTTAGTTTAATTTAAACAGTCATTTTAACTTGAAAAATAGGATTTTCAAAATTAATTTTTTAAAAAATAAAGTTTTTGGTTTATGAAAAATATATTAAAGGTTCCCTTAGGTCAGAGAAATACTTAGGCAAAGTTTCGTGATTTTTTGAATTAAAATTTTAATTTAATTTTATGACTATTGATTGATTTTAATGATGAAAAATATGTTTTAATTACAAAAAAAATTGTTTTTATATTTTTACTAAATCTCTTCGAGTCCAAAGAACTTAGAGAAATAAATTTTATATTTTTATAATTTTTAAATTTATTTATTATAATTATTTTAATGAGAAAATAAGGAAAATACATTTTAAGCCTTTAGAAATTTATTTTTAACTTAGAAAATTTGAAAAAAATATTTTAATGAGTCCTAAGTGATCAGGGAACCATTAGGAACATTTTGAAATATTTTTTGTATTTTTTTAATTTTTAATTTTTTTTAATTTAAAATATAGCTAAAAATAAAGTATTTTATCAAAAATAATTTTTATTTTTTCTAAGTACTCCTGATCACAAGGAACTCAGAAAACTAGTTTTTATAATTTTTTCTAAGTGTATTTAATTTAATATAATTATTTTTGTAAGAAATATAGTTTTCCTTGAAAATTCAACTTTAGTGCTCAAACTAAACAAATAATTTTCAATTTTTTAAAGTGAGCTCACATTATTTTTACACATAATGTGGAATTTATTTAGTCAATTTTTATCAATATTTAATTTACATAAATTAATACAAGATATATACACTTAATTAAATACAAAAATGTAAAAAATTATTCAACCCATCATAGTATTTTTCCTAAGCTTGATCATAAGAAAGCTACTAAAATTTATCCCATAATTTTCCAAGTGATAATTCAGTTTATGTAATTAATTTAAGTCAAAATAGCCATCTTAGCTTGAACATTAGGGTTAGAAGCACAAAGATGGTCTCTGACTTTGGAAAAAATTGAAGAACATAGCTTCTATCATGAGGAAAAAACCCTAAAAATTTCAACCTATGGTGAGCAATACTTAGCCATAATGAATTGAAATACCACAAAGAGTATTTAATTAATTAAAAATAAAAGAGTCAACAAATAATTTTTTATTTTTAGTCCACATTATCTCCTCTGTTCACTGAGTAAGAGGGTATTTTTAATTTTTTTTTATGATTTTCTTATAAAAAGATATGAATTTTCAAAGTTCTGGCATTTAATTAATTCAAATAAATCCATATGTTTCTACTTATCTACCCGGCGCCACTTCATCCTTGTCTGCTCCAAAGTCCCCATGCAGTGCACCGTAATTCGATGCCATCAGCCACGTAGCCGCCTCGTCAGCTTGCCTTTTCGTTCCATCCGCTTGTCCAATGCGATCTCATCCCTCCATCCAATACATGCGCGATCGGATGACATCCATTCATCATCCCCAAATGACCTAACCCTAATCCATACACACCAAAACTTTAAGATTTGGAGCTAGACTCAACCAAATCACTTCAATTTTGTTCCTACACCTTCATCTACTAGAGACTAACACATCCATACGGTTACAATGTTATGAAATTAAACTTCACTTCACATTAGGTGAAAATCGAGCTCAAGATTAGGGTTAATGGCCTATACCTTTTTCTGAAAGGGTAGGCCTAAATCAGATGATTGTGAAAGCTTCAGTAGAATCTCACAAACCTCTTGGATGTGTTGGTTTCCTTTGGTGTAAGCTCCAAGTAGAAGTTCAATGAAATGCGGTGCGACCTTATTCTACGAGTGGTTTAGAGAGCTCAATAGAGGGGGATTTCAGTGGGATTCAAATGTGTGTCAAATGTATTTAGAATTGGTTTAAATCAAGCTTTTACATGATGAATTTGAGTTTGTAATTGAAAGTGAGGGTAATTGGAACCAAATTGGTGGACATTTGGGGTAAATTGGGGTAATTGGGCCTTTAAAGGTAATTTAGGGTTTTTGATCAAAATAGTTCAATTTGAACTCAATGGAGTGTTTCAAATTGATTTTGTGGATATTTGAAGTGATTTTGAAGGTCTTAGGACAATTTGGGTCACCAAGGGTATTTTGGTAGTTTTGTCCAAATGAGGGTTATTTTTGTAATTTTGGAAATTTTGGGGTGTTTTGGGCAATTTGGGTGGGCTGGAATGGTTTGAAATGATTTTTAGACAAATTGGGCATTTTGGTTAATTTTGAAAATTTTGGCCAATTTTGGAGTTTTAAGGGTAATTTAGTATTTTGGGTAGATTTGGGGGCAAATGGCTAAGTTTGGTATTTTGGTAAAATTGGGGTGTCAATCACCCTACTTGAGCCATGGACCAATAGAATTCCCTACTTTGGGTCCTCCATGTACTGGTCTTAGCTAAACCCTAGCCTAGGGCTAGTGGGTCTAGGGGACCATCTACATGAGTCTATCAACATCAGGTAGGCTTGGGTTTAAGGTTGTGAGTAGAAGTGTAATGTGCAAGTGTGTGTGTGAGACTAACCAAGAACAATCCACCAGAAGGTTCACCCTAAGGGCAAGCAATCCTATGCAGAATCTCCTTGAGCTCCACACCCCCCCCCCCCCGCGCCTACTAAGTAAGTTCTAGAGATTATGACGAACATGTGGAACTTCAAGTTAAGCTAAGAAGAGTTTAGAATTTCTAATGGTGAGGGTTCCTTTCTAGTTCTCTAGGAATAGTCAACAAGAAAATCTAATGGCTAGACCCTAGACTACTAAAGAGGAAAGACTAGACCTCATCCAAAATTAAGGTCAACATGCCCATCACTTGATCTATTAAAAATTGAGAATTACCATAAATTTTAATCTTCTTTATGCTCATTTAAATGATGATATCTAGTTCTTAAATTATAATATTATGTTTCACCCTATTATTTGTATGTGACTCAATCAACCTATATGAAAAATGAAAAATACTACACTTGAAGATATAAAAATAAGGCCAATCCTAACCTTAATGAAGAGGATGGCTTCGAATGGGCCTTTCTTCAAGGAAGGGGCTCCATTTAAATACAATCCCTATTTTGAAGTGTTAGCCTCAAAAATTACTCATCCAAGAAAACATTCTTAAGGGGCAAACTGGCTGGGAAACAGTAAGAAACTATGATGTCCACCAAGGCTTGACCCTAGATGACTCACTATAGCACATATGTGATATTATGGCCCATTTGCCGAATTAACCCACCAAATTTGGGCAAGTCATCAAATCTATAAGGGTTTAACCTTGAGATTAAACTCATATAGTGAAAAAAATATACAATGTCTTAGATTTTGCACCAAAATTATCAATGTGAAATAATATTTTTCAATTGATAGATGTTTAATCCAAGTTAGAAAAAATGTCGGCTAAAATAACATAAGACATTTTTTTGTCCTCATCATTGGTCAAAGCTAGCAATGCATCTTCCAACTCATCAAATGCTAGAGTGTAGAAAATTAAGGGCTTCCCTAAAATAGGAGTTGTTAATACAGACGGACTTTGAAGGTAACACTTGATATCATCAAACACTTACTAACATGCATCATCACAATGAAATTGTGATTCCTTTTTGTTCAAGGTGGAAAAAGTTTAGCATCATCCTGCCAAGTTGGACATAAATCTCCTAAGGAATGCCAGTTTAACAAGAAGAGAGTTTAACTATGTTACTCTTAAGGAGTTCCATATCTAAGATGGTTTTAATCTTACTAAGGTCTATCTCAAATCCCACAGGTTAGACAATAAATCTCAGAAACATCTTAATGATACACCGAAGCTAAGTTTTAAGGAATTCTTTTTCATACTACACTCCCTTAGGTTCTTGAAAATAACTCTAATGTTGATAATCTAGCCTAGCTTTAAATGCACAACAACATCATCTATATAACACTCAACTTGTTTATGCAATGAATTGTTAAATAAGAGTGTAATCATATGTTGACAGGTAGCCCCATCATTCTTCCGATCAAACGATGTAACCTCATAATAAAATACACTGATATGAGCACAAAATGGCACATGCTTCTCATCTTTTAGGGCCATCCAAATCTGATTGTATCTTAACAAGCCCTCCAGAAGTGAGAATATAAACATGGATGATGCGATCAAAATCATAAAATTAGGGATATGCAAGGAAAAGTCATTTTTTGGTCATGCCTTATTCAAAACTTGAAAGTCCATGAAAAATCATATCTAATATTTTTCTTATGGACTAGAATGATGTTTACTAGTTAAGCAAGGTAAGGTTTCAACCTTATCAATCCCATACCTCAATATGCTTCTTAGTCTCTTCATTGACATTTCATCTATGTCATATCACATTCTTTGGGTTTCTTCATTTCGGCTATTGCTAGATGAATGACCAACCTATGCACTACTATCATAAGTTCTAAACTGGGAATCTTGACCTAGCTTCACATAAGGCAATCATAAAATTCATGAAGAACTTCCATGATTTCCTTAGCCATTAATTTTGATAGCAGGCTATTAATATAGGTAGGATAAGGATCCTTGCTCATAGCCAAGTTTAGCTCAAAAAACTCTTCAATCTTTGAAGATACATTATCCTTAAGCTCATGAGGTGCATCCAAGATTTTATCTCCAAGGCTAGGGGTGTCATTGCAAGAACTTGTTAATACTATTCTATAGAAATCATGAGATAGTTTAAGTTTTGATGAACTTTACTGTTCAATGTAGCTCCAATCTTATTTGTCTTGAGATGATCTATTTTTCCACATCTATTTACAAAACATAGACTGATAAACATACGACAAGGGGAAACCTGGAATACTCAACAAGTTATCAACCAAGGGAGATTAGTAGTAAGAAAATGGAATATATTCCATCATTTCATTAACATCATAAAAATAAAGCACATCATGATGTATTATAGGTGTATTAAGGCTATAAATAAAAATTGCATTCTCACCATGACACTTTTTAAGAGGTGCATAAAAAGTTTGTAACTCGTCTATGATCGATATGCTCCTCCTGACCTAGACTTTGTGATGTTATTAAGGCACCGACTCAATAATCAAAATGTCATCTAAAAGTACCAAAGTAGATAGACAAGGTTAGCTCAAAACCTATTTTGAAAAGAACATCCTCCTATGAGTCATCTGGAGTCCGATATACCTTTCTCTACAAGGATGAGTGACACACACATCAACTTATATGTAGCAGGAAGAGGAACAATATCTAACAATCACCTCTGCTTTGTAATACATCTCCTCTTCATGGAGAGATTCATGCAAAGGAAAAATGCTGCCCAGATGCCAAACCACCAAAGGCCAGATGATGGGTTACATAAAACTCTAATTCCTCATAGATTTTAATTTCATGGACAGAGAAATATTGTATATTGCTTAGGATGAAAAAAACTTATCCTCCAAGTGTGTATTAAAAACATTGATTGAGGATCAAATGTATTATCTCAAAGGCATGTATCCATAGATGACAATGCACAAATATAAAATAGTATTTGCTATCGATCACATGAAAATTGACATTTGTCTTTAACCGTCCAAAGTATGGAGGGAAAAATATGGAGCCAAGTGATATATGATCTTTTTTGTTAAAGCCATGAAGCATAAGCCTATCATGGTTTAAACAAATTTAGATGAGAGATAAAAACTCAAGCATATGGGGCTTGTTATGTCACCAACACACCCAAATCCATTAATATATAAATTAATAGATTTCTGTAAACTAGGGCCATTACTTGTAGTGAGTGGTTGTGATTATTAATACCTAATAAATGATTCTAGTTAGAGAGGGAAATGTTAAGCACCTCCTGAGATATGCCTATCTCTTTCTACTTATCTTTCATAAAATAGGCTCAAAAGACTTCATATATTAATAGAGCATTCAGCAGAGTCTCTTGAAGTTTAGAGGGAAGTATCAAAGTATTGTGAAAACCTCAATAACATTGGTAGCTTCTTAAGATGATCCAAGTCCTTGTAATCAACCTGACCAAACTAGATTTGACGATTCTTTTTTTGGGACATAAGGAGGAGGGGATTTTTTAACATCATGAGTGACTATTCTTACTCTTATTCTGAGGAGCATGCCTTCATACTATAGGAGTAAGTCACTTATTATTCCTTAGCTTAACCTATTAGATAACCTTGACAGTGGACTTAGATAAAATGTCTTTATTACATCATAAGCTTAATTGATTGGCAGAGGATCAATATGAGATGAGATATCCTTGTAATCACAAGATCCTTCAAATCATATTGAATCTAATAAGTGCTGCTCAAAGAAGGAACAAAAGGAGTCTCCTCTTCATTTTTTGAACTATCATAATCATTAGAAATATGAAAATTAGATTAATACATGAAAACTTGATCATTCATTTCATTAAAATAATTACAAACTACATAATCAATCTCAAGGATATTACTTTGGAATGTAAACTCACTCATATCTACTAACAACATATCATTCATTATAGACCACTCAATAGTCGTGGTAGGAGTTTTCTGGAGTATCTCAAAAGAACTAAATCAACACCTGCTCTATATTTTTTTCAAGAAATTGCTTAAGAATCATTATTTTGCCAGCCTTATACTTTGCTTTGAGCCAGTTATTGAAGGGACTAAAATCCTCCTAAACATGTCCAAAGTGTTAATGGTTTAAGTAGTAATCCATCTCTAAAGTCTTGCCCACTTCCTCCAGCCTAGAATGTGAAGGTAGCTACATGCAATTCCTAAAGATCTTTCGGATGTGATTCCTCTTAAAGGAATACACCTGATGCTTGCTCTCACTAGTGGAAAGAATAGTTTTTTTTTCTCTTAAAAATGTGAGAGAGCTTGCTTGACCACCATGATAGCTTTGCTTTCAGGCATATCCAAAGCCAAGCTCTCATTCACTTTCCTAGAAAGATTGACATTAGGCTAAGGACCCGACACTGCCCTTTAAGCTTATACATTTGAGAGTAAGAATAGAGATGGTGCAAAGTGGTTGTGGGTCCTTTAAACTTACTAGGAATGAAGGAAACCACATGTTGCTCCTACTATGTCTCACATTGCATGCTTAAGTTTCACCAATGAGAAATAAAATCCAATAAGGATTTATTGGGTTTTTGTTGAAAAATCATCAAATCACTCATGATGATGTGGTGATGTGCTCCAGTGAATTTCCTCACAAATGTGTCTTCTAGCTCGATGAATGACCTGAAGGTGCAATTAAATAATTCAACATACAGCTCAAAAGCAAAACATGCCAAACTAGTGAAAAACAAATGAAGTAGTAAGCATTATTATTGATTATATTAAAACATAGCACTCAATACTTAGCAATGTGTTGTTGAGGGTTTCCATCCCCTTTGAACTGCTTGAAATTTTTGGAAACAAATCCCTTAGGGTATGCGACAAGCTCACACACCACTGGATGCAATCCATGTGTCCTCATAATAGTGTTATGAGCAACCATCATCCTTAACATTCTCGTTAATTATAAAAAAAATTTGTTGTCAGGTACATAAGGTGGTGGTATGGGAAGATCCATCGAAACAATTATTGGTGTAGACACAAGCAAATCCTCTAGTGCCATAGAGTGCATCACAATTGGTATCATTGGTTACAATGATGTAGGCATGGCTTGCTTGTTCTATAATGTCATGATATGGGAAGAAATAAAGGTCAAGTTAGCCATCATATGAGCCATCTGACCCTAGAGGTAGGTGAGAAATGCATAAATCCTATATGTACCATGCTCGATCATGATGACTTTTAGAACTTTAAAAGTCCAAGTTTTTCCTTATTAAACTCATGATGTGAATCATCTGGCGGGATCCATCCTTTGGTAGTCACAAAAATAATAATGCTTACTGGGGAATTCTTTTTTAGGATTGCCTCATGCTTGGCGATCTTTTTGTGAAGAAAATAATATTCATTCGAATTATGTAGATAAACTTTGATTAGTCAAATTAACTAAAAATCATCCTCAGTGTCTATTTTAATGTTGGTCTCAGGTTCTACCTGAGTTGGCACTGAAATGGTCTCACCACTAGTGATGGCCTCCATCACACTTTCTTTCATAAAAATTTTGACATGGATGAGAATGGGAACTAACTCAATAACTATGCTAAATCTGATAGTCTCCTTCTTGACCCACAGTCATTTAAGTAGGATGAAGCGATAAGAATGCTCTCTATCATAATAATAGAAGGATCTAAAAGGGTACCCCCCAGATCTCTTACCCATAGCATGTGAAGTATTACCATGCGCATAGGAAGGAACATGATAATTTTAAACTTTCATTCCTTTAACTTTAGAAGTAGGTCAATTAATAAATCTAAAAGAAAAATAAAGAGAAACAACTAGCACTATAAGATCATTGCATGTAGCAAAAATAGTCTGAATAATGGAAGCCAGCTACATAGCTCACTTTGCAACCTTGCAGGTGATGCGGGCGTAGATTTAGTGTGTAAATTTTACAAATATTTTTCAATATTACAAATTTACACACGTCAGATATATAATAAATATGTAATATAATCCCAAGAAAAATACCTTTTATGAAAATAGTTTATCTCTTAAAACTCTTTTTAAACTGTTAAATCCCCGTTAAAATCAATGCAAGTATACATATCACTCAAGTAATAAGGGCTCTAATGGAGTCCTAGATATCGTTCCCATAGGGAAGTTGGAAAATCCTTTAAGTAAATTTTTGAAATAATTTTATAATTAAAAATACAAAAATAATAGTAAAGTGTGAAGTTTGAATGTTAAATACTAAGGTAAATGCTATATAAAATACAGTTGAAAAACAAAGTTAACTAACTAAGAACTAACTTTCAAAAGTAAAATTACAAATACTAAACAATGTTTTTGTTTTGATGGAAAGTTCAAATTTAAAAAAGCATCCTTCCCCTTTACAATAAATATATGGATTGTGAAGAAATTGAAATAATTTGAAAATATATATAAAAAATGTTTTATGCCAAATAGAAGCAATCCTATTATTTATTCTCTTTTGAGTGTTATAAAGAATATTGACTAATCCAGAGTTTTCTCCCAAATTTCGTGGTTGGGCTAGGAGGATATCAGCTGCCATTCCAGAGCTCCCACTACTCCCTCACCTGAGGGCTAACAATCTCACATCAGTTTCCAATCAATTGGAACAAATTGGCGATTTTAATCTGTCACCTTAAAAATCTCTAATTCTGCATTCAACAAAGTATATTTCCTTATTTATTTACACCCAATCCCATGGTTGACATACTGTCCCATGAAATCATATGTGACTTTCCCTATGTTGTCATATAACTTTTTAGAACATATGTTTCTCAACAAGTTTTAACATTTCAATTGGCCAGATCGAAAAGTAAATGAAGATCAGAGTTCAAATCATCACAAATTATTAACATTTAAAATACCAGAAAATAAAATCAATTCTTCACAAAACCATATCTCAAAGGAGGGAGAAGGATAAAGAAGAATACTTAGAATTCATGAGAAGGATACGATAAAACACAAATTTCATATATAAAAACAAGTTTACAAAACAAAAGAAATAAAAGACACAACTAATCTCATAAACCTTCCAAAGAAAATCCCTAGAAGTTCTCTCCAAGCTTTTCTCTCTTTACATTTCCACTCAATTCTATCTTAGAAGTGTAATGAAGAAGAAATCTCTCACTTTCCCTCTCCTCTTACAGCGCTAGAAGAAAATCTCCTCTTCTCTCCTCTTGCCTCTCACACCAACTTCCTCTCTCTCTCCCTTTCTCGTCCCTCTCTTAGCCCCTTTGAAGTTTTCTCTTTTATTTTCAGGCTACCTCCTTTGAAAAGAATTCTTAATTCCCTCATAAAGTCAACTCTTTTGAATTCGAAGGATATGTCATTTGATCCAAGAGACATACCCCTTCATAAAAGAACCTTCCAAAGTGTCTAGATGCATTGAATTACTTCAATAGGTGTGTAGAACAAATGTCCCTTTGAAAACTCGCGCAAATTTCATCTTGAACTGCCTTAATTTGCAAAAGGTCATCTCTAGCGCATCATGCACCTGTTCTCTGTCAAACGGTGCATCATGCTCCTGAATCCCAATATTCATTATTTTGCTCCAAATTTTGTCATTTTTGCTCCAAATGCCTAAAAATAATATACCTACAACAAAAACATAAAAATACCTTTCTTTAAAGTGCAATATTACCAAAAATAAGCATAAAATATGTACTTAAAACAATATATTATTTTGGTGTATCAAAACCCCCCCAAACTTAAATTTTACTTGTCCTCAAGTGACTCTTTTATTAAATAAAAGCATATGATATGGCATAGAGATTTACTTATAACTTTTATACTTTAGTTTAATAAATAGACTAGCAAAATTTAAGAAAAACCTTTAATAACTTAGATTCAAACTCTAAGTTTAGGAGTATTGAGTAATCAAATTTAAGATTTCTGAATCTCTATTCATTTCAAGAAGAATTGCAATTTATCATATTAAGAACATTTAGAACAGTTATATGAAAAAGAACTTCTTGAAAACTTTACTAGAAATGCTACTAATACTCCAATATAAGTTTAGAAAATGTAATGAAGCTTCTTCCTTAAGTTGATTCAAGTGAAACCAATTTTTTATTAGGCATCTCCTCAAGCTTCTCCTTACTTATTTTTCTTTTATTTTTCATTTTCTTTTCCCTTTTTTCTTTTCTTTTCTTTTCTTTTAGGATCTTTTCAATCATTTCTTTTCTTTTTTTTTTTCTAAGTGAGGATTACTATATCTGGTTAGCCTTTAATGATTTTGAGCTTCACTATCTTCTTCTTAAAGTTAAAACTACATTTCTTCACTTTATAAATTTATATTAGTTTATGATTTTTCATAAAGTCTCATTCTTTTCTTCTTACATGAAACTCTAAAATTCTTAACACTTCAAAAATACAATTTTCTTTACTTTAAATAAAAAAAAAAACATAGTCTTATCTTATCATACCAAATATCTTTAACTCTAGAATTGACCGTCATTATTAAAAACATTTTACCGAAATTTACCACAATATTTATAAACAGAAGTATAGTCATTAAAAGTTAAATCTTAATATCCCAGGCCATGTTAAATTAATTTTTAAAATATAATTAATTGAGGACAAATAAAATTTACTTTACTTCTTTTCAAAATAAGATTTTCTTTCCCCCAAACATAAGTTTTTAAGTGATTTTAAAAATATTTTTAGTATAAAATTTAGTAAGTGAAAGAAAACAGTAAATGCATGAAAATAAAAATTGACCTGTAAAGGATTTTTTAATATGAAATTGGGCTCTATTATACTGTAGGTACTAATTGTAAAACTACATACAAGCTTTTTAAAGCATTAAATAAAACATAATATGCTCTAAAGAACTTGCTGAGAATTAAAAACAGAAATACAAAAACTGAAAAACTAAACTGAAAATACTAAAAATACAGAAAAAGTAAAAGTCTACAGTTACTATTACAGATTCAGTTCACAACACAACATAAAAGTTTGTACTACAAGAGGCTCCAAATAAAAGTAAATCACAATACACTCACAAATAACAAACAAACATCAAAACACACTAAACTAAACTCATAAAAATTAATTCTCATGTCCTTCCTCATCATCATCAGAATCTTCTTCCTCTTCTTCTTCTTCTTCTTCTTCATCATGAACACGAGCATAAGGAGTGAAACTAGGGCAAACAGGAAAGTCCACATTAGGTTCACCCCTAAGATGTCTTACCATAGCATTTTCAAAAGCAATATCATGTTGTACTCTCTTCTACTGATATTCATCATTATAAACATTTCTTGCTCCTATCTCTCCCATTTGAGTTTGAATATTGATTATGTCCATTTGTTGAATCATCAGTTCGTCCATAATACCTTTAATTGATGCAGATTGAGAAGTAGACGCCTCTGCAGCAGATGTAGAGGGCCTATCCCTTATTCCACCTCTAGATTCAACAAATGATTTCACTCTCTGAATCATGCCTCCTAATTGGATTCTATGGCTGTAATGTTTCTTCATTTCTGTGGGATTCTACTCCTGATTGTTCACATAGATTGAAAATCAGGGCAGGGTATCCTAAACCACCAACAGTAGAACTACTAGCTATACTTTGAGCATGTTGAACTATAAGTGCACCAACATCTATTGCTTTCATGTTCTGAATGCAGTAATTTAGTACAACTTTGTCTTTTGTAACATAAGTCAAATGATATGTTTGCAATAGTCTGGCAAAAATGAAGTGGTGTCATATTTTTGACTGAATAGTCAACATGGAAGCAGGGAAGTTAACTATTTAGTTATTCTTAATCTTCCACTCCCCTCTTCCATCAATTAAAAATGCAATCACTTCATCCAGTGATGAATCAATCATCACGAATGCAGCGTATTCATAAAAAAATACGCCCCTCAACCCATAAAAAGTATTGATTTGATCAGCAGTAAATTCAAGTTGCTTACCTCTAACTAGGATGTGATCTTCATTAGTGAACCTCAGGTTTTCATAAAACTCCCGAACGATCGAGAAAATTGCTACGGCAGTGAAGTAGCAGAATCTTTCCCACTTTATAGTGAGAATCAATCTTTCGATCTCGCTACCCGGGTTTGCAAATGCCCATTGTTAGATCATTATTCTTGTCTCCATTTGAGTATTGTAAATGTGCTGGGATTTGAAACAAAGAAATCTTTGTGCATCCAAATCTTTGGATGACCTTCTTCTCTTAACTCGGGGAGCTAATTGAAAATTCTACGAAAATCCAAATAATTCCAAATAAATTGCTAAATCAAAAATCTAACCCCTCAAGCAAGATTATTTGGTAAGAAACTTTTCTTCATGAGTTTTCTTCAAATGTTTTCATAAAAAATCCCAAATTTTGGATCTCCCAAATCCATGGTGAAAATAAAAAATTTCTAAGTTAAAGTGAAGCTCTTACCAAGAGAAGATGAAATCTATGGTTTTTAGCCTCTGAATCATTCTCTTTCACCCACAATGTGATGCCCTAGACCAAGGTCTTGAGGTAGGAGACAACTTAAGCAGTGACAATGGAGTTTTTTCGTGCAATTTCACAGTTTTCTAAGCTATCTAGCTTGTTGGGACCTTTGGCGCATCATGCACTGATGCTCTGTAAATTGGTGCATCATGCGACAGAGCTTAAATTTACCAGATTTTGGCTTTTGTGGAAATCTGTTCCATACCACTTTACACCAACCTCTATTTGACTCAAATAAACCTTTCTAAGCATAATTAAACATCACACTAACACCAAACTTTCACAAACAACACAAAACTCACATTTATTTATAAAATTTGAGCTATTACAAACTAACATTTTTCAAGATAACAAACATCAAACTAAGTGTTCTAAAGCAAACTAATATCCTATCACTGAAATCTAAACATCAAAATTCAAAACATAAACATAGATAGAATTCAATAATAGAAAGGAAATGTAATCCAACATAACAAAAAACTAAAACAAATAATACTAAACAGATGTTCCATGCATAAATTATGTTCAAACATCTTCTTCATTATCGTCCTCTTGGATATCTCTCATAGATTGGTAGTGCAAATACAAGTTGTAGAAGGGTCAAAATGGAAATTCATCAGTTGAATTTTTTTCCTCAATCCAAGAATGATGAGGTTTTGCCATTTGCATCGCCTTCCTCTCCAAGCTCTCCTCATAATCTAGGTGGCATAGCCATTTGGGACATCGCCATAATCAGGTGTACCAACTATGACAAAACCTTATCATAATATACGTGCCCAAAGCAATAACTTTTTATGTATACATTGTAATTTAGCAAAACGTCTCAAACTATTATTTTTCATTTCTACTACTCATAACTTGTTTCTTTACATATTATTAACCTGATGGTTCCTCCTCATCACTTCATAAAATGATTGCAAAATTTTATTTTTCTTTCACAAATGACTTTTTATGCTTTGTCAGGCACTTCAAATGACAGATAAATTTGACTTAACATCCATATTCATAAACCATAAATAACATGGTTAAACATCAATTCAATAAATTAATCAAGATCGTTCGAACTGATAGTGTAGAGAATACATTAATCATCCTCTACAAACATTCTCTTTCAATGTGGAATCTCTTATCAAATTAGTTGCTCATATACCCTTGAACAAAATGGAGTTCTTAAATAGAAGCATAAACACATCCTTAAAACAACTTTTATAACATTACTTGGAGCTGAACACCCACATTTTCTATGGGCAAGAATATTGCAAATTTTTATCTACCTCATTAACAGGTTACCATTACCAACTGGCAATTCATCCCCATACAAAGTACAATACGATCGGTTATCGAAATATACTCACCTCAAAATATTTGGCCACGCCTGCTATCCTTAGCATCATTACTACTCCAAAAATAAATCCAATTTCAACTCAATTTTTTTTCATGATTATCAAAGTAATTGCATATGCTATAAATGTTATCACTCCTCTATTGGAAAACTATCTTTATTGTGGAAAATCAACATTCATGAGTATGCTTTTCCAAATATAACTCCACCCATCTCACCAAACCAATCACTTGGTTCTGCGCACATATCTCCTTTCACCTCTGTTCTTATATCCAACCACACGCCACTCTTTTCATTTAGTAGAATGATCAATCTTTCTTCTTACCATACTTCATCTATTACAACCAAAATTTATCTCCACACTGTTAATGAAAACCGGCCTATTCCAATTGCACATTCTCCCATCTTATCCTCTTTGATACGCATCCCTACTAATTGTTCATTCCATCATCTAAGTCTCAATTTGAAACTCCAACTCCATCTTCACCACCACATTAACAACCATCGAAAAATATCACTCGATCATAATTACACATTCTCAATCAAAGAAAACTCTTGATTTACACCACATTACCTCACTATGTCTAAAGCCCACCTGCCACAACATTGCAACCAAATTTGAATTCTAGCACAAAGCCATGTCGGGTAAATTTTAAGGTTAGTCAAACT
Source organism: Phalaenopsis aphrodite (assembly GCA_003013225.1). Taxonomy (NCBI): domain Eukaryota; kingdom Viridiplantae; phylum Streptophyta; class Magnoliopsida; order Asparagales; family Orchidaceae; genus Phalaenopsis; species Phalaenopsis aphrodite. The sequence goes on along the minus strand of NEWO01000157.1, from coordinate 202,484 downwards.
CAAGGAATGTGGTATCTGATTCTGCCCCAACGTTATCAATATGTAATAGGCTACACATGGATATATAAAATCAAATTGAACTCTATAGCCTTATTGCTTGCAATAAAGTGCATCTTGTAGCTTAAGTATCCAGAAAAAAATATGATCATGACCACAATGACACATTTAGTCTGACTGCAAAAATATACTCAATTTGGATCTTTCTCATAGTTACGCTCTACAACTTATGGCCCATCACTCAACTTGATGTCTTTAATGCTTTCCTTCATGACAAACTCAATGACACCATCCACATGTAGCAACAAAGTGCTTTATTGATCTAAAATATCCTCGCTATGTTTATCATCTACACAAAGCTCTTCATGGACTAAAATAAGTACAGAGAGAATAGTATGCCGCTCTCTCATAGCTTCTATGTAATCTTGGCTCTGATTTAAGTTCAATTAACCCTCATCGTTGCTCTACAATCAAGATTACATTCACATTTTTGTTCTTATTTTTTTTATGACATTCTAGTGTCAACATATCCACTCTTTAGCAAAGATTCCATGTGAGAACTCTTGGTGAAATCCATCACTTTGTTGGCATCCTAATAAACCACAAACCCTAAGGGCTTCATTTGAATCAAACCCTATACACTCATTACATTCTCTCACCGACAGGCATGCTCTCTTACAAACTTAACTAGAAGCGCACAATCTCAACAGCCTCATCACTATTCAAGATCCCGATTATCCCAAAATATAATTGTACTACCACCTCGTGGGCTCACTTCAATACTTAAGTATCACTCGTCCTGATGTTTCATTTGATATCAATAAAGCTAAAACACATGCTTACATCTCTTCTATCTCATTATAAATTTTCAATTTTTTGCTTCTCTACATTCAAGGCAACCTTAACTTTGCTCTACCAATCACAAACACAAATCTATATCTCCAAACCTACTCTAATTTTGACTAGGCCAATGACATTGAAGACCATAAATCTACGACTGGCTAATGCATATGTTTGGGTAGCGTCTTAATATGAGCCTTTAAAAACAATCAACAGTTGCTCGCTCATCAAGGGAATTAGAAATTGAGTTCTTCTACAACAATCAATGCAATTATTTGTATCTTGACCAGAGGAAAATATGTTGAGATTTTCATACCTATTTTATACTGTTTTTTTATGACATTGCACTTTAAAGAAATGTATTTTTGATGTTTTGTTGCGGGAATGATAAATTAGAGTCATTGGAGAAAAAAAATGCAAAAAAGGAGCAAATTTGGAGCAAAAATGACCAAAATGTGAAGATTTGAACTATGACGTCGACGGTGCCATCGACCCCACCGACGGCGAGATTTTTCCGAGACTCCAGAATTAATTCATTAAAAAGGTCCACCGATGGCGCCCTCGAGGCCACCGACGGTGAGCTCGGTGGTTATGCCCAATCAGCCTTTGAATAAGGCCAAAATTTGAAGGGATGCTTAGGCAACTCTTGGGAAAGCTCATCCACAACTTTAAAAGAATATTTTGGCCAAAAATTAGAGAAGAACGAAGGAGCCTAGAAGTTCTGGAGAGGTCCTCGAGGTTAGAAAGGTTCCAATAGTGTGTAAAAATTGTGAGGAATTCTTTGAGAGATTGTAAGAGTGGAGGGAAAGTGAGAGATTTCTTCCTCCTTACTGCTTCAAAGAGGAATTATGTGTCTGTAAAAAAAAGGAAGAGATTCAGAGGAACTTCGAGGAGTTTTCTTGTAGATAAATTAAAGATAAGTTATTTACTTGTTGTAGTTTGTATGAATTTGATTTTATATATGAATTCCAAGTTTTATTGTGTTTTCCCCATGAGATCTGACTAGTTTTCTCTGTCTTTCTCCTTGTCTCGAGATTTGTGAAATGGTGATTTGAATTGGTGAAGCCATGAAAAATTTTAAGAAATTGTGATGATCTTTTTACTTTGATCTTAATTTACTTTCAATCTGGTCAATTGATTTGTTAAAATATGTTGAGTTGTACAACTAAAGTGAAGATTACATCCAAGATTTAGGGAGGTCAAAGCCCTTGGAAGTTGAGTGCAAATAAATAGGGAAATAATATTATCGAGCGTAGAATTGGAGATTTTAGAGTGACAGACTAAAATCCCCAATGCAGTCCTATCGTTTGGGTGCTGAAGTGTATATGTTAGCCCTCAGGTAAGGGGAACGTGGGAGCTCCGAAGTGAGAGCCGGTATCCTTCCAACCTAACCGCAGATTCCGTAAACAAGCGTAGGATTAGTCAATGTTCTTTATGCCATGACCAAAGGGTAAAGAATATGTATGCTCCTATTTGACACAATATAATTTGAACTAATTCACTTTATCCATTCACTATGTTTTCTTGACAAGGAGAAGGATGCTTTCTTATATATTGAATATCACATTTAAACCTTCATTAATATCATTAGTTATTTAATAGTTATTAAAATTACGTAATTATTTCAATTGCCTATTAGTGACAAATAAGCAAATTGAACTTTATTGTTGTGATTAAAATATTGCTTTTCTAAAATCTTAGTTTATAGTTCTAAAGTTACTCCCTGTGGGATCGATATCTAGGACTCCATTAGAGCCCTATATTACTTAAGCGATACGTATACTTCTGTTGATAAATGTGACTTTACAACTATTGAATATTTATTTTGTCTATATTTATCGATTCTATAACTGTTATTAAGGATTTGGTAAAGTTGTTGAGAAAGTAAATCTTTTAGAAGCAGCATTAAATACTTATATTTTGAAGCATATATAAAGTCGCGGTCATGTTTTTGGCGCCGTTGTTGGGGAGTGAGTAACAAAAATCACAATTAGAGTGACGGACAAATTAGGATTATTAGAAATTTTTTACTTGAATTGCAACTTATTTTTATATTTTGTTAATTATTTTATTGTATGCTGATTTCAAATTTTATGCGTAAATTTGGACCTGAAAATCTTATACCCTACGATTTGGAATTAGAACGCACTGTTAAAAAGTTTAGAAGATTGAGAAGAGCACCTAGAAATTCTGATACAATGGAGAACAACATGAACAATCAAGGAATAGAGAATGAACACCAACCTAGACCCCTACGAGATTATGCAAATCCTACAGCAGATGAAATTCACTTATCTATCCAAAGTCCTGATGTAGCTGCTAATTCATTTGAGCTTAAACCTGCTATTATCCAAATGGTACAAAGCAATCAATTCAGAGGTATACCAAATGAAGATCCTAACTTACACCTTGCTAGTTTTTTAGAACTGTGTGCTACTTTTAAATAAGACAGAGTCTTAAACGATGTTGTTAGACTTAGACTTTTTTCTTTTTCACTGAGGGATCAGGCTAAGACGTGGTTAAATTTGTTAGCACCAGGATCTATTAGAACTTGGGGAGAAATTTCACAGAAATTTCTATACAAATATTTCCCTCCATCCAAAACTGCTAAACTTGGAAATGACATAACATCGTTTTGTCAGATTGATGGAGAGTCAATATATGAAGCTTGGGAGAGATTTAAAGATCTTCTTAGGAAATGCCCTCAACATTCGTTACCAGATTGGTTGATAAATCAAACTTTTTATAGTGGATTAATGGGATCTCTTAGATCGATTATAGATGTTGTGGCTGGTGGTTCGTTAATGTCAAAACCTTTTGATGGGCTTATTCATTAATAGAAAAGATGACTACCAACAATTTTTAATGCCCCTCTGAACGGTTAAATCCTAAAAGAGTAGCTAGTATCCCTGATTCTGATGCAATATCTATGTTAGCTTTGCAGATTGCTGCAATATCAAAGAAATTAGATCATTATGGGATGAATTATTCTCCAACACCTCCTAGGATGGATGAGAATTCATCTGGGCAATTTGTGGATGTTCAACCTTCATATCAGACTTTAAATGCTATTAATAGACCCAACAGCCCTTATTTGAACTATTATAACCCAGGTTGGAAGAATCATCCAAATTTTAATTAGAATAACAATTCTTCTACAAATCAACAATGGACAAACAACCCAGTGAACCCATTAGGAAATTCATCCAACCAAGGAAATATTAACTATAGATCTTCTCATCCCCCAAGATTTAACAGTAACACTCAAATTAAGGAGAAGAAGTTGTCTATGGAAGAGCTGATATTAAACATGGGTCAACAATTACAGAATCAAAGAAATCAATTATAAATTCAAGGAAATCAACTACAAAATCAAGGAACTGCTATTAAGAATATTGAAAATCAAATAGGGAATATCGCTACTGCGCTTAGAAACCAAACATTAGGAACTTTTCCTAGTACTGTGGAACCAAATCCTAATGATCAAGGAAAAGAACAAATCAAGGTGATACAATTACGAAGTGAAAAAGAATTGGAGACAAGAGTCCAACAAGAAACAGAAACTGAAAAAGAGAAAGTGGATACCGAAAAAGAAAAGGATCATGAGTACCCAGATTTAGAGTATCCATTTACACCAATGAAAATTACTGTGGAGAAACCTCCACCAATGTTTCCTCAAAGATTGAAGCAACACAAACAGAATAAACAATTTTCTAAATTTTTAAAAATTCTTAAAAAAATAACGGTAAATATTCCCTTTGTAGAAGCTTTAGACCAAATGCCTAATTATGTGAAATTTATGAAAGATATTTTAAACAAGAAAAGGAAGTTCACGGATAACAAAATTGTTGCACTTAGCAAAGAGTGTAGTAAAATTATTCAGAAAAAGCTTCCTGAAAAATTAAAAGATCCTGGTAGTTTCAATATATCATGTGCGATTGGTGAAAAATTTTATGGTAGAGTATTATGTGATTTGGGAGCCAACATTAATCATATGCCTCTATCAATTTTTAAAAGATTAGGATTAGGAGAAATCTCACCTACTTCTGTAACTTTATAGTTAGCAGATTGTTCAGTTACATATCCTAAGGGAGTTATAGAAGATGTGTTAGTAAAAGTGGATAAATTTATCTTTCCTGTAGATTTCATTGCTTTAGATATGGAGGAAGATAAAGAAATACCTATCTCTTTAGGGAGATCATTTTTAGCTACTGGAAAAGCTATGATAGATGTTCAAAAAGGAGAAATAACTTTGAGAGTTAACGATCAAGAAGTGACTTTTAACATTGCGAAATCTATGAAATACTCTGCTGTTGAAAGAGATAATGAATATTTTCGCATGGAAATTTGTGAACATCTATTGAATGAACATTTCAAAGAACATTTTGAAGAGAAATAACAATTTGAAGAGAGTGATGAAGTTATTCTGGATGAATTAGAAAATGAAGAATTAGATTATGTTCAGAAAAGATTTGAGATGTTTGATATTACGGAAAATGCTGATAAGAATCTATTTTCGTCAATTATAAAACCACTTGAACTTGATTTGAAAGTATTGCCTAGCCACTTGAAGTATGTGTTTTTGGGAGACTCATCTATTTTACCAGTTATTATATCTTCAGAATTAAATGATCTACAAGAACAAAGACTATTAGATACATTGAAAAGATATAAGAAAGCTTTTGGTTGGACCTTAGCTGATAGTAAGGGAATCAGTCCTTCAATCTGTATGCACAAAATTATATTAAATGTATAATATAAACCAAAATTTGATCCATAAAGGAGATTAAATCCAATGATGAAAGAAGTAGTTAAGAAGGAAATTTTGAAATGGTTAGACACTGGAATTATATATCCTATTTCAGATAGTGCATGGGTAAGTCCAATTCATTGTGTTCCTAAGAAAGGAGGAGTGACTTTTGAGAAAAAAGAAAGTAATGAATTAATACCTATCAGTAAGTTACTGGGTGGCGTATTTGCATTGATTATAGAAAATTAAACACTGCCACCAGGAAAGATCACTTCCCTTTACTCTTTGTAGACCAAATAGTAGATAGACTTGTTGGGCACAAATATTTTTATTTTTTAGATGGATATACATGTTACCATCAAATTCCTATTCCTCTTGAGGATCAAGAAAAGACAACATTTACTAGTCCATTTGGAACTTTGGCTTTTCGAAGAATGCCTTTTGGATTATGTAATGCACCTGCAACATTCCAGAGATGTATGATGTCCACATTTAGTAAGTTAATTGATGATGGATTGGAAGTATTTATGGATGATTTCTCTGTATTTGGAACATCATTTGACACATGCTTAAATTATCTTAAAAAAGTTTTAGAGTAATGCGAAAGAACTAATTTAGTTCTAAATTGGGAGAAATGTCAATTTATGGTTGCAAAAGGAATTGTATTAGGGCATAAAATTTCAGAAGATGGTATGGAAGCAGACCCTGCAAAAATTCAAGTTATATCTAAACTAGCACCTTCTACTAATGTAAGAGAGGTTAGGAGTTTTCTTGGACATATTGGATTTTACAGGCGTTTTATTAAAGATTTTTCAAAAATTACCAAACTTCTATGCCAACTTTTAGAAAAGGACAAGAAATTTGAATTTACTGAAAGATGTTTAAATGTCTTTGAGTTATTAAAGGAAAAAATAATCACAGCTCATGTTATAGTTTCACCTAACTGGAAGAAACCATTTGAATTGATGTGTGATGCTAGTGATTATGCTATTGGAGTTTTCCTTGGACAAATGTATGAAAAGATTTTTAAAGTTGTATACTACGCTAGTAAAAATCTTAATGATGCACAAATTAATTATACTGTTACTGAAAAAGAGTTACTAGCCATTATATATGCTTTAGATAAATTCAAATCTTATTTAATCAGAGCTAAATGTGTTGTGCATATTGCTCACTCTACTATTAAATATCTGATGCAAAAGAAGGATGTCAAACCAAGGTTGATTAGATGGATACTTTTGATGCAAGAATTTGATATTGTGGTTATTGATAGAAAGGGAACTGATAATCAAATTGCTGATCATTTGTC
>NEWO01000157.1:176477-192151 GCA_003013225.1 Phalaenopsis aphrodite | reverse complement strand
TTTTTGACCAGTCAACCGCCACTATTCATCATCCCCTTCCTCCTAAAAACTCCATTTTTGATCTAGAGCTTGAAAGATCTTGGATTGGTAGGCGATTTCAAGGATTTTTTACACGGGATTTGATCATCTCTAGGTAAGAGCTTCACTCCAAACTAAAAATATTTGATTTTCATCATGGATTTCTTCCACATTGAGGAGATCCAAAAAATTTGAGAATGTGGAGAAAATTTGGGAAGAAATACATGGATCTTAATGTTGAACTCTTAGAATTACTATTGGAAGCCAGTATTTGTATATTTGAAGTAATTTTTGGAATTTTTCTATAATTTGATTAAATTGAAATGGCTCCACGTCAAAAGAGACGACTTAAGTTTGACCAGTCTCACTTCGTCAATGCGATGGCTCAAATAAGATTTACTTTAATATTTAAAGGAAAGAAGTGTATACAAGATCGAGTTTTTGAAAGTCTGGGAGGAGAAATTGAACGAGTTATTGCCGAGCGGAGGTGGGAAAACTTTTGTTACACCACCAATAAAGCTGATGTAAATGTTGTGAAGGAGTTCTACGCCAACGTATTCTATTTTGAAGATGGAATCATTCAAGTGCGAGGATTTCCTGTTGAATTTACTGCCGCCCGCATCAACACCTTTTACGAAGTCCCAGACTCTTATAGCTGCCAATATGAATCCTTTAGTACGATGGAAGGCCCCCTGAATGATGTGATCAACTTTCTCACTGATGCGAAAGGAACATGGAAGATAAAGCAGCGAGAATGACTACATTTTTCTGCTTCCATGTTGAATGCCACCTCTAAAGCGTGGCACTATTTTATTTCTTCTACTTTATTATCGACTTATCACCATAGTGAGGTAACTAGAGATAGAGCTATTTTGAATATCTATATTTAGAATAATAGAAGTATAAATGTGGGGAGAATTATTTTTAAAAATATATTGACTACGGTGAGGAGTGAGACAAGTTGAGGTCTAGGACTTCCTAACCTTATTTATGTAATTTGCAAACTCTTTGGAGTGGAAATTGGAGATGAAGAATGAGTTTACCCTATGAAACCCATTAGTAAGGCCAATTTAAAAACTTATGAATCCCATGAGAAATGGAGAACTGGGAGTAGAAGTCCAGAGCCTTCTACTAGTAGAGATGTCCCCTCTACAAGTTATGATCTTCCACCTTCTAGTTCCCCTACCCTCACTGACTTGATGAATGAGTTGACCTTCCAGCGGAAGAGCATAGAATTAATAAATGAAAGGATTGGAGGGTTAGAACGTCGACATAATTATGATAGTGAGTACCTTTAGAGGCATTCAAATTTTGAGGTAACTTATTACAAAGCTCAGGCCCGACACTACAGAGGTGAGCCTAATGTTACTTTTCCTGAGTGCCCCTGATATACTTAGTATCAGCCCAATCCACCTGCTGATCAAGGAGACAAAGGCATAGTTTGGGATTTTGATATCTAAATGTAATTGATGTACTTGTACTTTTATTTCTGTGATCTTTTGTAATAGAAATAGATGTTTATGTATATTTGGACTTTCATTTTTATTGTTATGTTGTACTTGGATAATTTTTATTTTTGTTATAAAGTTAGTGTTATAGTTAAATTTGCATGTGTAGTTTAATAGATGTTGAGTAGTATTCTATGGATTGTAATGTGATTTTTATTTTGCATTTTAATTTTAATTGTTTTGTTTAGTATTGTGTTTGTGTTAGAAAATATTGTGCTTATTTAATATTTTAGTTTTATACTTATTTCAAAATTTCATTACCCAGAAATTCCTCTAATGATTTATATGTGTAGAAAGCTCTTAATATTACAGACTAGGTGAAGTAGAAATGTGGAGAAGGACTGCAAAAATTTCAGAATGATGAAAATGTCTAAAATACTGAGGTATGATTTATATTTAGAGTTTTCCTTTCCACCTGTATTATTTTATATTGAAAAATTTAAGTTTAAGGGAGGGAAGAAAAAGATTAATTATTAGATGTCCTCTATTACAATATTTTCAAAAACTATTTATATGATTTTATGTACTGAATTTAATTCAGGTAACTATATTTTTGTAGTTATTTAAATATTATAGTAGATTTAAAGAACTATTTTTGTAATGAAAATTAATTTTGTAACTTAAGATATTTAATATAAGAGAATAAGATTATAGTTAACTATTTAAAGTAAAGAAAACTATATTTTGAAGTACTAATAATCTGGAAATTCATTTGAGAAGAAAAGATTGGGACTCAATGATGCTTTGAGTTTCAAATTTAGGGAAAGAAATGTGATGTTCAAAATCATTAAGGGTTATCTAGATATAGTAATCCTCACTTGAAAAAGGAAAAAAGAAACATTGAAAACAATCCCTGGAAAGAAAAGAAAAATATATAGGATTGAAAGCAATCAAAATGAAAATGAGAAAAGAAAAAAAAAATTGTGGGAGTGAGAAGAAGCTTGAGGATATGCTTAATCAAAAATTGGCTTCACTGGACGTACCTAAAGGGAAAACCTAAATACATTCCTGAACTTATATTTATGGATTAGATCTTTTACTAGTAGAGTTCTCATAAAGTTCCTATCATTTGAATATTCTAAGTAACTTAATATTGCACATATAGTCATTCCTAAAATGAATAAAAGACTAGAACTCTTAAACTTGATGACTAGATAATCTTGTGACTACATAGTTAATTCAATTACTTGAATTTTTTCTAAAAATCTCACTATGATATTTATCTGAATCAAACTTATAGCATTTCTGAATTAAAATTTTACTACAATAGGTCATAAATTTTATATAGTACTAAAATTACTTGAGGACAAGTAATAGTTAAGTTTAGGGGATTTTGATCAAAGGAAAATATGTTGAAATTTTCATACATATTTTATACTGTTTTTGATGATATTGCACTTTAAAGAAAAGTATTTTTGATGTTTTGTTGCAGGAATGATGAAATAGGGTCATTGGAGCAAAAAGATGCAAAAAGGAGTGAATTTGGAGCAAAAAGGACCAAAATGTGAAGAATTGAACTAGGACGCCGATGACACCATCAACCCCGCCGATGTTAAGATTTTTTTGAGAATCCAGAACTAAATCATTAAGAAGGTCCGCTGACGGCGCCCTCGAGACCACAGAGGGCGAGCTTGGCGGTTATATCCAACCAGGCTTTGGATGAGGACAAAATTTAAAGGGATGCTTAGGCAACTCTTGGGAAAGCTCATCAACAACTTTAAAAGAATATTTTGGCCAAAAATTGGAATAGTCTATAGGTCCTAGATGTTAGAAAGGTTCCATTAGTGTGTAGAGAGTTTGCTAGAGATTTTAAATTGTGAGGAATTCTTCAAGAGATTGTAAGAGTGGACGGAAAGATAGAGATTTCTTTCTCCTTGCTGCTTCGAAGAGGAATTTTGTGTGCTGTAAAGAAAGGAAAAGATTCGTAGGAACTTCAGGAGTTTTCTTGGGGAGAAATTAGAGATAAGTTTATTTATTATTATAGTTTGTATGACTTTGATTTTATATATGAATTCTGAGTTTTGTTGTGTTTGCCTCTGAGATCTGAGTAGTTTTCTCTATCTTTTTCATTGTCTTGAGATTTGTGAAATGGTGATTTAAATTGGTGAAGCCATGAAAATGTTTAAGAAATTGTGATGATCTTTTCACTTCGATCTTAATTTCCCTTCAATCTGGAAAATTGATTTGTTAAAATATGTTGAGTTTTACAACTAAAGTGAAGATTACATCCAAGATTAAGGGAGGTCAAAGCCCTTGGAAGTTGGGTGCAAATAAATAGGGAAATAATATTATCAGGCGTAGAATTAGAGATTTTAGGGTGACAGACTAAAATCCCCAAATCAGTCCTATCGTTTGGGTACTGAAGTGTAGAAGTTAGCCCTTAGGCGAGGGGAACGTGGGAGCTCTGAAATGAGAGCCGGTATCCTCCCAGCCTAGCCGCAGAATCAGTAAACAAGCGTAGGATTAGTAATGTTCTTTATGTCTGGACCAAAGGGTAAAGAATAGGTATGCTCCTATTTGGCACAATATAATTTGAACTAATTCACTTTTACAATTCACTATCTTGATAAGGAGAATGATGTTTTCTATATATTGAATATCACATTTGAACCATCATTAGTATCATTAGTTATTTAATAGTTATTAAAATTACATATTTATTTCAATTGCCTATTCGTGACAGATAAGCAAATTGAACTTCGTTTTTGTGATTAAAGTATTGCTTTTCTAAAATCATAGTTCGTACAACTCAATGAATTATACATGATCGAGAACGTTTTTGTCTGCCACTATTCAAATTTCAACCCAACGAGAAACCAAATGAATGAAATTTATCAATATTTAACAGATGAAACTGACGTTTGGGAAACAAGAGAAAACGGGCATTTTAGTTTTTCTGCGACACTCCTAAATCCCATTTTGAAACATTGACACTTTTTCAATTCTGCAAAACTGTAACTGACAATGAAGATCGGTAAAGTTTCTAAACAAAGTGTTATTTTGAATTACTACATCCAAAGGGGACTGTCGATCGACATTGGATCAATAATTATGAAGTCGATTTTCGGCCTGATCGTTCATGGATCAACTTATGGGCTTGGACACCCCTCCATAATTTTCTCACTTTGCAGTCGGTTCCAAGTGTCCTACAAAAATTGGGAAAAGGTACTTCTACCTTGGAAGCCTTTAGACCCAACTGAGAGATTCCCAGCTTTTGAAGATGAAAATGACATAGCCATTATAGTAGATCAATCATCTCAGAATTCACTACCAGTTCAACCTTTAATTCCTGACAAGTCTCTAGTGATCCTGCGTCGAATCAAGAAATTGGAAAAGGAGGTACAAAATGTCATGAATGCGATTAATAATATCTCTGATTTCTTTGATCATCTGGACTGGAGGATGAAAGAACATTTTGAGCACTCTGGACATTTACAAGATAGTTTGATATGACTGATGAGGAGGATGAAATTGATAAAGGAGGATTCTACTAAAGAATTTTCATTCCGACCCTTCTACAACCTCTTCGTTTATGTGCAATCAATGGGTGATCTCAGAGGAGATTCTAGTACTGAATCTGAAGAATAGTAGATTTATATTACTACCTATCTATCTATCTATGTATTTTGATTTGAACATTGTATTTGCTTTGCTTTAGAATTATGCTTTTAGATCTCTGTATAGTTGAGACTAAGCATAGGATGTTTTATTTTTAGCATTTTGTGTTGTGGTTTGGATTGCGACGCTGAATTAATGTATTGAGGTTGAGAAAATACCAAACTTAGGTGTGTTATGTAACATATATTGTACCCTTTGGAATTTATATATAAATGTGATGTTTTGTGTTGTGAAAGTTTATATGTGGTAATTACATCATTTAGTCACTTAAAATTATATCTATAATGATTGAAAAGATGTCGTTAAGGCTTGAATATGATCGAAATCGTGAAAATAAGAGATTTGAACCGAAATCAATAGAGCTCGCCGACAACGCCCTCGACGCCGCCAACAGCGGATTTTTGACCAGTCAACCGCCACAATTCATCATCCCCTTCCTCCTAAAAACGTCATTTTTGACCTAGAGCTTGAGAGATCTTAGATTGGGAGGCAATTTCAAGACTTTTTGACACTGGATTTGATCATCTCTAGGTAGGAGCTTCACTCCAAACTAAAAATATTTGATTTTCACCATGGATTTCTTTAACATTGAGGAGATATGAAAAATTTGAGAATGTGAAGAAAATTTGGGAAGAAATTCATGGATTTTAATGTTGAACTCTTAGAATTACTATTGGAAGCCATTATTTGCATATTTGAAGTAATTTTTGGAATTTTTCTATAATTTGATTAAATTGAAATGGCTCCACATCAAAATAGATGAATTGAGTTTGACTAGTCTCGCTTCGTCAATGCGATGGCTCAAATAAGATTTTCTTCAATATTTAAAGGAAAGAAGTGTATACAAGATCGAGTTTTTTAAAGTCCGGGAAGAGAAATTGAACGAGTTATTGCTGAGCGGAGGTGGGAAAATTTTTATTACACCACTAATAAAGCTGATGCAAATGTTGTGAAGGAGTTCTACGCCAACGTATTCTATTCTGAAGATGCAATCGTTCGAGTGCGGAGATTTCCTGTTGAATTTACTGCCACCCGCAGCAACTCCTTTAACGAAGTCACAAACTCTTATAGCTGCCAATATGAATCTTTTAGTACGATGGAAGTCCCCCTTGATTGGTGTGATCAACTTTCTCAATGATGGGAAAGGAACATGGAAGATAAAGCAGCGAGAACGGGTAAATTTTTCTGCTTCCATGTTGAATGCCACCTCTAAAGTGTGACACTATTTTATTTCTTTAACTTTGTTACTGACTTATCACCATAGTGAGGTAACTAGAGATATAGCTATTCTGAATTTCTGTATTTAGAATAATAGAACTATAAATGTGGGGGGAATTATTCTTAAGAATATATTGACTACGGTAAGGAGTGAGACAAGTGGAGGTCTAGGACATCCTGACCATATTTATGCACTTTGCCAACTTTTTAGAGTGGAAACTGGAGATGAAGAATGGGTTTACCCTATGAAACCCATTAGTAAATCCAATTTAAAGACTTATGAATCCCATGAGAAATGGAGAACTGGAAGTAGAAGTCAAGAACTTTCTACTAGTAGAGATGTCCCCACTACAAGTTATGATCTTCCACCTTCTAATTCCCCTACGCTCTCTGATTTGATGAATGAGTTGACCTTGCAGCGGAAGAGCCTTGAGTTAATAAATGAAAGGATTGGAGGTTTAGAACGTCGATACGATTATGATAGTGAGTACCTTCAGAGGCATTCAAATTTTGAGTAGCCTATTACGAAGCTCAGACCTGACACTACATAGGTGGCTCTGATGTTACTTTTCCTAAGTGCCCCCGATATACTCAGTATCATCCCGATCCACCTGTTGATCAAGGCGATGAAGATATAGCTTGGGATTTTGATATTTAAATGTAATTAATGTACTTATATTTGTATTTTTACTTCTATGATTTTTTGTAATAGAAATGAATGTTTATGTGTATTTGGACTTTCATTTTTATTATTATGTTGTACTTGGATAATTTTTATTTTTGTTATAAAGTTAGTGTTATAGTTAAATTTGCATGTGTAGTTTAATAGATGTTGAGTAGTATTGTGAATTATAATTTAATGTGATTTTTACTTCGCATTTTAAATTGTTTTGTTAGTATTGTGTTTGTGTTAGGAAATGTTGTGCTAGTTTAATGTTTTAGTTTTATACTTATTTCAAAATTTCATTACCCAGAAATTTCTCTAATGATTTATATGTGTAGAAAGCTTCTAATATTACAGACCAGTTGAAGTAGAAATGTTGAGAAGGCCTGCAAAAATTTTAGAATGATGAAAATGCCTAAAATATTGAGTTATGATTTATATTTAGAGTTTTTCTTTCTACCTGTATTATTTTATATTGAAAAATTTAAGTTTGGGGGAGGGAAGAAAAAGATTAACTATTAGATGTCCTCTATTTAATTATTTTCAAAAATTATTTATATGATTTTATGTAGTGAATTTAATTCAGGTAACTATATTTTTGTAGTTATTTAAATATTACGGTAGATTTAAATAAATATTTTTGTAATGAAAATTAATTTGGTAACTTAAAATATTTAGTATAAAAGAATAAGATTATAGTTAATTATTTAAATTAAAGGAAACTATATTTTGAAGTATTAAGAATCTGGAAATTCATTTGATAAGAAAAGATTGGGGCTCAATGATGTAAAGGCTTTGAAATACTTATAAGGTAAATGAATGCTTTGAGTTTCAAATTTAGGGAAAGAAATGTGATGCTCAAAATCATTAAAGGCTATCTAGATATAGTAATCCTCACTTGAAAAAGGAAAAAGAAAGGATTGAAAACAATCCCTGAAAAGAAAAGAAAAATATATAGGATTGAAAGCAATCCAAATGAAAAAGAGAAAAGAAAGAAATAGATTATAGAAGTGAGGAGAAGCTTGAGGATATGTCCAATTAAAAATTAGCTTCACAAGACCTACCTAAAGGGAAAACCTAAATACATTCCTGAACTTACATTTATGAAATAGATCTTTTACTAGTAGAGTTCTCATGAAGTTCCTATCTTTTGAATATTCTACGTGACTTAATATTGCAACATATAGTCATTCTTGAAATGAATAGAAGACTACAACACTTAAACTTGATAACTAGATAATCTTGTGGCTATAGAGTTAATTCAATTACTTGAATTTTTTCTGAAAATCTCACTATGATATTTATTTAAATCAAACTTATAGTATTTCTGAATTAAAACTTTACTACAGTAGATCATAACTTTTATATAGTACTAAAATTACTTGAGGACAAGTAATAGTTAAGTTTGGAGGATTTTGACCAGACAAAAATATGTTGAGATTTTCATACCTGTTTTATATTTTCTTATGATATTATACTTTAAAGAAAGATATTTTTGATGTTTTGTCGCAGGAATGATGAATTAGGGTCATCGAAGCAAAAAGATGCAAAAAGTAGCGAATTTGGAGCGAAAATGACCAAAATGTGAAGATTTGAACTAGGGCATCGACGACGCCATCGACCCCGCCGACGACGAAATTTTCCCGAGGCTCCAGAATTAATTCATTAAGAAGGCCCGCCGACGGTGCCCTCGAGGTCGCCGACGGCGAGCTCGGGGGTTATGCCCAATCAAGCTTTGGATAAGACAAATTTTGAAGGGATGCTTACGCAACGCTTGGGAAAGCTCATCCACAACTTTAAAAGAATATTTTGACCGAAAATTAAAGAAGAAGTGAGGAGCCTAGAAGTCCTGGAGAGGTCCTGGAGGTTAGAAAGGATCCAATAGTGTGTAAAAATTGTGAGGAATTCTTCGAGAGATTGTAAGAGTAGAGGGAAAGTGAGAGATTTCTTCCTACTTGCTACTTCGAAGAGGAATTTTGTGTGTTGTAAAAAAAGGAAGAGATTCAGAGGAACTTCGAGGAGTTTTCTTGGGGAGAAATTAGAGATAAGTTATTTATTTGTTGTAGTTTGTATGACTTTGATTTTATATATGAATTCTGAGTTTTGTTGTGTTTTCCCCATGAGATCTGAGTAGTTTTCTGTCTTTCTCCTTGTCTCGAGATTTATGAAATGGTGATTTGAATTAGTGAAGCCGTGAAAATATTTAAAAAATTGTGATGATCTTTTCACTTCGGTCTTAATTTACTTTCAATCTGGCCAATTGATTTGTTAAAATATGTTGAGTTTTACAACTAAAGTGAAGATTACATCCAAGATTCAGGGAGGTCAAAGCCCTTGGAAGTTGGGTGCAAATAAATAGAGAAATAATATTATCGGGCGTAGAATTGGAAATTTTAGTGTGACAGACTAAAATCCCCAATTTGGTTCTATCGTTTGGATGTTGAAGTTTAGATGTTAGCCCTCAGGTGAGGGGAACGTGGGAGCTCCGAAGTGAGAGCCGGTATCCTCCCAGCCTAACCACAGATTCAGTAAACAAGCGTGGGATTAGTCAATGTTCTTTATGTCATGACCAAAGGGTAAATAATATGTATGCTTCTATTTGGCACAATATAATTTGAACTAATTCATTTTATCCATTCACTATAGTTTCTTGACAAGGAGAAGAATATTTTCTTATATATTGAATATCACATTTAAACCTTCATTAGTATCATTAGTTATTTAATAGTAATTAAAATTACGTAAATATTTCAATTGTCTATTAGTAACAAATAAGCAAACTGAACTTCGTTGTTATGATTAAAGTATTGTTTTTCTAAAATCTTAATTCGTAGTTCTAAACTTACACCCTGTGGGATCGATATCTAGGACTCCATTAGAGTCCTATATTATTTGAGCGATACGTATACTTGCGTTGATAAGTGTGACTTTACAATTATTGAATATTTATTTCGTCCATATTTATCGAATCTATAACTGTTATTAAGGATTTAGTATAGTTGCTGAGGAAGTAAATCTTTTAGCATCAGTATTAAATACTTATATTTTTTAAGCATATATAAAGTCGCGGTCAGATCTGCAGCCAACTTCAGGGATTTTCCCTCTCTAACAGCCCACTCTACTCTATTTTGATAATGTGTTTGCTTTAAAACTCGCAAATAATCTACTTATTCAAGCTCGTATGAAACATATCCAAATTGGCCACTATTTTATTCGAAACTGCATTAATGCTCGAACTAGTCACCATATCTTCTCTAAGATCGCCGACATACCTATTAAATTATTGCCCAACTCGACATTTCGATATATGCGTGCACGCTTCAGTTACAAACCAACTTGCGGAGGAATAACAACACAAAAATGCACTACAACAAACACAATCGCATTCATTACAACAAAAGCAAATCCAACACCCTTCATCTGCTACCAATGGATGATACTGGACTACAGAATCTCAAGTACCTATGGACAAATATTCTTATCTGCTCCTTCTACTGAATGTTCAGTATGTTGGTCCTCCTGAGGAAAGTATGACATACAGGTCTCTAATCTCACACTGCATACATTCATGTTTCTTTACTCTGTTTCTACATCCCATTATTTAGCTCTTTCTGTAGAAGTTTACACACGGCACCAACTTAAAAGGAGCCGCTGGATATTTAACCATACAAAAATCTGCACTACACACGGAATCTTAGGCCTCAACGTTTAGAAAAGACCAATGTCGAAAACCTGATCCCCCTTAAACTAAAGGCCTGAAAATATTACAAATTTTCCATAACTAGTCTTATAGCCGTAGTCATCTGGTAGTAAAAGCCCCTTCATTTAAGCATTGATAATGGTTTCCAAGCAACAAGGAGTAGTTGTACAACAATGCTTGTCGTTAAACACTAATAACTGTACAACTCTACCTTCACTCGCTGAAAAGAGAAAAAAAAAAGGTTTAACATGCAACAAGAAAACTCATCAACAAAATGCATTGATAGCACTATCAACGCATTCAGTCCCAGAAGGTTTCACAAGGCAGAAAAGCGAAGTGGACTCGGAAATCTCCGGTACAGCAACCAATCTGACTGGCTTTCCAGTTATAAGTATTGAGATGGAGTTCAGAGCTTCCCTCATCCAATCATAACGGCACAGCTTCCATGCCTCCCATACATTTAGCTGTTTAATTAAGAAAAATATATTTATGCATCAAATATTTGATAAATTTTTATAATTGATATTCATCAAACAATTTAACAATTTAGAAAGCTTAAAGCACATACCCATTTCCTATCATGTGTAGATTGCTCCGGCCAAAACTCAAGCTCCTCAGTAACTTCAAGAGCAAACATGTAACCTCTGCAGGCACCCTCTTGGCTGCAGAGATTCTGTTTACTCTTGCTTCTGAATTCCCACACGCCCAATAGAGAATCCTGAAGGAAATAATGGATGATCATTAATTAAATTCACCAATTTTCAAGTTTTTTGCTTTAAATTTACGATTCATAGAAATTAATGCAATTCGCGATTGAATCTTAGAAATATCAGCACATAAAAAGGTTAACCAAGCAAATAAAACGAGAAGATTGAGGAAACAAAAAGTTTTCCATGAAATAAATTATTGATGAAAAAAATGAAATATATTTTTATAAACAAAGACTTGATAACACTAAGGACTTTTAAAATCAAGAGCAGGATAGAAACAAAGTCACTTTTGACAAAAGGAGCCACCGGATAGCAATATGCTGGATCAGGTTCTATTAAATGATTGCAATCCAATAAAGGCATCAAAGGCACGTGCACCCAAATAATTGATAACTGCCATTATTTTTGTTGATTGATAAGGAAACACACTGATGTTGATGCAAAGATTACTTATCCTTAAGTTCTGTAGCTTGGAGATGATGAAAATTGCAATTATGGCTAATAGCAGCAACTTCTGTGGCTAACAAAACTCCTCTTGAAGGAAAACAAAAAAAAAAAAATTGTATGGCCAACAAAATTGATTATTGGAGCATAAATCAAACTCATCAATTATCTGCTGCAATAATTAGCTTGTTTTGGGTTATTTTGTTCTATTCCAAAGTAGCAATACTTGTGACTCAAATAAAATAATATTATATTAACTTGCTGCGTATCCATCGAGCTGCAGAACTGTCTCTATGAAATCACGTTGAACATATGGAAAGCACCATGAAAGAGATGCATCAATACAGTAAACTTCACGATTTAACAATTTTTCTTAATCTTAAAAGAAGGATTAGCGGATGCTAATTCTTTTCCTTTCAGCTCATACAAATACTTTTGCTTGTTATACAAGTCAAACATGATTTTGATCCACTTAACTTTAATTATTTGAATATTCACAATGAATTTCACAAACAATAAATAGATTTCTTTGTCTGGATTTGTTGTTTTCTTACTTTTAAATTTTCCATCATTTCTAGATGGAGAATTTTGCTTGCTTCTGTTTAAAAAGGCATAAGAAAAAACAAGAAGGTTGAAATTACATGAATGATTCCTCGAACTCCTGCTTCTTCCAAAGCTTCACGGCTCGCTGCTTCATCCATAGCCTCATCATTCTCCCATCCACCCTTCACAGCGAGTTTCATGACTTTAAGATTCAATGTTACAGCCATAAAACATAAGAATAGCAGAGCAGGTAAGGTAACTACCTTAGGGAAGACAAGATCATGCTGATTTGGCGAAGTTATCATAAGAACCTCCAGCTTACTCATCAAATCACCACTAGAGTTCTCAACATTTCGGTTGATTCTGTAAGGTATGCACCTGAATCAATCACAGCAAAAACAGAAAAAACCAAACTTGCGCTGTTAATTTCCATGAAAATTTTGCACTACATCATTCTTAAAAAAGACAAAGGAATCTACTTAAAAGAGTAATCTACGTAAGCTATTCCATAATAAGTAGAACAGAGATGCTCTTTTGATTCCTATATTATCCCAAAGGATTTAACACTGCCGCAAGTATTTTAAGGATGGATCTCTTCAGGAATGGTTTAACTCTTCAAGGAGTCAACAGTTCCCATACCAATATAGTTATATAGATACATCATATCTATATTTCTATTTTTTTCTGCAAATGGCAACTTAATTCATACAAGGAACACCAGAACCGTCTAAATCAAAAACAGTTAAAAAGCACTAAACAAGGAAAAAAGATTCATGGAACTATTCATACCCAGCAACGAGCCGGAAATGATTCTCATAACGCTGCAGATGGCGTCCAGTCCGTGCTTGCAGAGTAGTAGAAGACATAATTCAAAATTGAATTTTCAGATTTTCAACCTAATAAAAAAAAATAGAACTGAGAGTTTAGTTGATTGAGCGCAAAACTCGAAACTGAACAAGAAAATCATCCCAAGAAGCAAAAATACAGGAAAAAAAGTGCTCCATTTTACCAACAAGATCAGTATCAGCTCAACTTTCGGCAAAGCAGCGTTTCCTCTTGGAGAACAGCTCATGCGCAAATGCTCTTTAGCCAAAACTCTCAAAGATTTCAAATTTATGAAATAAGGAAAAGAAAGTACTGGGAGACTGAAAGTTCTCTGATGGGAAACCAAATCTAGGAGTTGGTTGAAGAGATTATTTTCCTCTATTGAGCTTAATGGATCCCTACCCTCCTCTATTTAAACAAAACCATGGCATAAAAAGATGAAAGATAATGTTGGCAAAAACAAATTTAACCTAACGACTTGAAAAAGATGTGAGGGGTTATGATATTAGGCGGAATGCGTCGCACATTTTTAAAAAATTAAAAAATAAAAAAAAAATTTTGATGTTTTGTTTAAGAGCCCATCTTTTATATATATATTGCTATAAAAGATGATTTCAATGCTATCACAAGAAACTACTCGGCTGATCGGTGGAAGAACATAACAGTCCCAAGGTAATTAATAAACAAGGAAAGTTTACAAATAGCACACAATTCTAATGTTTTTATTCATCTTATACTTAAATTTCATATTTACAAACAAAATAATTTGATATTTTTAAATCTATGCATAAAAGTTGTATTTTACTTTTAAAAATATTGATATTATTAAACATTTGGGTGCTATCTGTGTAATTATAAAAAAAATAAATGCGGGATTCATAAATACATAAAAATTAGGGGCTATGTATGTAAATGCCCTCAAAATAAAGAAATGACTAAATTTGTTCCCCCTCCCCCCTCAAAGAAAGTAAAAGTAGTGTTGAACCTGAGGAATGCACAGTAGAACACAATGTTTTGCGATTTTCTTCATTAAATGACTCCCTATTTATTGGTATGGGAGGTACCATATATACACACCTTTATTCTCTCTTCCTATATAGATGAACTCTGGGGTGCTAAAATAATTTACATCATACATTATACAAAATGGACTTTTCACTAATGGGGCGACCCCTCACTTGCTTGGTTCACTCCCATTCGTTCATATCTTACTCGGACGAATCACGTGATGACGATAAGTGGTCTTCTTTTCTGGCTTCACTAGTGTTCTTATTGCAATTCCTTGGTTTGTGTTTCCTCGCTCGATGGATATTTTTCGCTCGACCAGTTCTGTGGATGTCCTTTGTTTGGCCTTGAGGTTACTTAGCTCATCATATGGCTAGACGACCCATTGGTATTTTTTGACGATCTTCACGTTTGAGTGTCGACTATTTGAATAATCTAATTTGGCTCCTCACCCCTCGACCAGCTCTGACACATCTCAGCTTTGGGCCCATCTCATTTGTCGTGTTTCATATTCATGTGTGGAGATTCGTGGCGCCTTAATCTGGTCATACACATATAGTTCCACAGCTTTGTTGTATTTTGAAAGTGATAGCTATTATGAAAAGGAAAATTTTAATTAATTCATTAATTACAGTTTCGATCAGCATTTAATTATTTTTTTTTTTAGATTTTTGTGTGATGTCATTCTATCAATAGCTTTTGTTAAATGTCATGGCTGGAATTTTCCCTTGTCTAGAGCCTTGATCGTTTTTCCGGTGGATGCTCTGATGGCGAGTGAAAAGAAAGGGCATCCAGGGGGTTCTTCCGATGACGTCCTGATGAAAGCTTTCAGGCTAATTGTTGAGCAGATCTGCCCTTCACACCATATTTCTGAGGGTCGTCGTGTTCGTGGTAGTACGACCGCAAAAAAAATTCTCTGAGTGCGATCAGCCTGCAAAGAAAACGAGAATAAAGTTGTTAACCTCTAAGAAGGGTTCTTCGGGTCGACACAATGATGAGAATAATTTGTTGGACGATATTCCCTTGGTGCATAGGAGGTATGGGAAGAGTCCATGCATTCCTTCCACAGCCGAGCCAGCCATCCAGTCTAAGCGACCGAAGGGCAACGCCCAGAGGGCTTCTGGGAGTGTAATGCCTACGGGTGATGGTGCTACCGGTTCTTCTAGGGTTGGGAGAGTTGTGGGCATTCCTCCTGCATCTGGTGAGAGTTCCTCTTTTTTGCTCTAGTTTGATATGGATCGACTCCTTAGTAGAAGTGTGATTCCTGATTTGTTTGTGGAGACCTATCATTTTTATTTTCCTGACCTTCTAATTATATATATGAGGCTATGGATGCATGGTCTTGCCATGTCTGTCGAAGGAAAGAGCCTTTTCTTCATTCAATACACTCAGGGGGATGTTGTCAACTGATTTTTGAATCC